>OX451218.1:125212677-125480338 GCA_949628195.1 Phasia obesa
TCCAGTTATAGAAGCTGCAGTTTCTGGATCGGAAAAAAATCTCCTTGCTGTGTTTCCATCATTAGAATTTCCTTCTCCTTGCTTTGGCTGGTCAATTATAAGGCCTATCTCACGGTATTTTTCTTGAATATCTTTTTTTTTGCTTTCTTTTTTCCAAATTTTCTTTGTTGTTTCTCACTGTTTCGCCTAACGGGCTAAATTCCAAATCGTATCCCAATTTAAGAATATGCTCCATAAAACGAATTCTAGCATGAAGAGGTGACATTCCAAATTCATATGCTTCATTAAAACTATCGTCTTGTGTTGGTGGTTGGCTCAATTGACTTGATGTTTTTTGGCATATGGTGCAGCTTGACGAAGACTTTGTTTCGGTTAAAGCTTGTGCAGCTTTTCCATCGATCATTGTAAGTGACATTTTAAAGTTAACTTCGATGTATTGGTCATTAAATTCAAATATCACTGGTTGAAGTTCTTTAATTTCATCTGTTATTTTGCCAACTTCTTCAGTTATGACATCCTTAGTTTCTTTTTTGTAAGCAAACTTTATTGGTCTACAAAATTTTGTTGACGAGGGAATTTCATTCTTCCATACATCCATCTCTGCAGCTCTACTAGTTGACGGCTCTGAACCAATATAAGTTTTTGTTAAACGTAATGGAACGAAAGAAATCATGAATAAATTGGCATCTGATGAATTTTCCGCATTACATTGTTTGTATTGTTTCTGGCCAGAGGACCCAACACATCCCCATTTAGAAAAGTTATGCTGCAATTTTTAAACTTCTTTAAATAGTCAGCATCAAATGTCTTTAATAATCGTTCTGCAGTGTGTTCAAGAAGATCCTGCAATTTTATTTCTGCTGAACTTGAAGTTACCTAATAGCAGTTGGTGAAGGTAAGCAATCTTTTTTGGCAGAAACTATATCTCGATATGATGGAAAAATTCAACAATTTTTTTCATTGGTTCGCTTCCGCAATTCTGTATATTGGTTTTTAGCCATTTTCAAATCCAAAAATAGTGCAAATGCTTCTTCTGGAGTAAATTTATTTTTTTCAGTTGGTGTCGGCATACTTTCTAAAATCCTTTTTGTGCGTCTTGGGCTTGCTTCCACTGTTTTTTCAATGATAGCAATTTTACTCTTTTTAGTTTTCGATGGTTGAATTTGATGCAGAAATGAATCCTTTATGATGCTACAAGAAACTTCTTCATTGATATGTTTAAGCTTGCGTCTTCGTGATCTTTCACTACAATTATCAATTGGCTTTGCTGGTCGACCACCTTTTCTAGTTTCCGTGGTAGTTACTGATGGCTTTTTAAAAATAAGTTTATTTCTTAGCCATTCTTGGTTGCGTGAGTAAAACAATTCCTTGTTTCTGGAACATTGATTGTACCGTTTTCTTAAAGTATTTAAAAGTTTTTTATTTTTAAGTTATGAATTTTAATTTCTTGTTTGTCGCATATTTTGAAGATTGGATTATTCATTATATGTAAAATAATGTCGTTTTCATCTTTCCGTTCAAAATATATATCAGATAGAACACTATAACTGAATTTAGCCATTGTTTAAACAATAATGAAGAAAAAAATGAATGCATGGATTAATATACTATTGCTCGAAGTTTCAACATGATCTTTTTTACCTCTTTGAAACATAATATAACAGGTACTTGGTTTTACCAGTTATTTCCATTGGTTTTAAATTTATTTGCAATTTTCAGGTATTTAATTTATGTAATATTAGATGGCAATAAAATAATTTTTTACCTTTTCCAAATGAATTGCCAGATACCACATAATTTGAGAGTTCTATTGTCATTTTTGTCAAAATTTTGATACACCCTTCTATGTGGACTAGGTCCAAATATGGGCCAACTTCTCCTAATTTCAACAGAATTATTTTTTGGGTCAATAAGAACTCTTGTACAAATTGCATCAAAATATATGCATATTATCCACTTTCACATACAAATAACTTCTGAAAAATATGACGTGCATTTATACCGAATATCTTACCTTGGGTCAGAAAAATTGCTGTAGCTCAAAAAGTGCAGTCCCGATGCATGGACATGTATATATAGGAATGTAGGGGAGTTAGGACTACAAAATAGTAAATTTGTGTTTTGACTCAGCTTGACTCACAGGAGTTGTGCTCTATGAAGTAGGAAATTTCCGAGAAATTTGACCTTTTTTAAAAAAAATATTTAAATTGTTCTGAAAACAGTAGAGCTTCAATTTTTTTACCAGTAATAGGAATAAGTTAAGTTACAACACAAAATTTATTTCGTCCAAAAATCTTGAAAAACAAAAAAGTTATGATCATTTAAACTTTAAAAATTAACTAAAAATATCATAAATTTACTAAATTCTGAAAAAGCCCATTTTGGACCACCCTGTTCTCAGTGAAATAGTTGAAATAGAGTTCTAATTTTTTGGCTCCCGAGGTTTACTACTGTCTACTTTCATATGAGTCTAATAACTTTAAAATCGGAGAACAAAAACCAAAAGGAGTTTTGGCCGCTATCTCAAAATATTGACCACAGTGCGGCGTTATAAAGTACCGATTGCGAATAGAAAAAGATTGATATTTTCAGCGAGTTGATCGCAAAGATTGTGTTATATAATTTGGTTGGGTGATAATGAATCTTAAAACATAATCTGATACATTATAAATTAATGTATTAGTTAAGTCTCAGAAAAGCGTCCATTGTGATACGACGGAACTATGATTAAACAAAGCCACGTCTTGATCTTCTCATATCGAAAGAGCTCGCCAAATGTACTCAACAAAAAGCCAGTGGCTATGGCCTTTTCCTCAAGATATAACAACATTTTTTCACACTTACAGGAAAATCAAAATCCAATTAACTGAAGCTGTACTTTACAGTATCACAGTGCAACACGGAAAAAAATAACCTTATACGGACACAACTATGTGATAAAAGACCAAAAAAAAAAGACCCCTGTCTCCCAGTTTTTCCTAAAGTCCTCCAGGTTTTTTTTATGGGCCCTCAAAGATGTGGGGCCTCGTTGTCAGTTTTGCAAAAAAATGATCATTTACTCAAGCTCATATTTTAAAACCGTTTGAAATTTTGATATACTCTCTGAGGCAAAGTTGTAGCTCTTGTCATAAAGAACAAAAATTGTTAACATATAAAATCAAAAAAACTTCAGCTTCAAGGTCAAAATCGCAAAAAACTTTAAAAAATTCATTTTTTTTGCCTTTTTTCCCCTGTTCAGGTCCATAGGTAGCAAACAGTTCAAAATTTAAGGAAACAATCTACTACAAAAATGAATCTAAGATCGCAGTAAACAACTTTCTAGAACATATGAACTTCCTAGGAATGATTCTTAACACCGTTTGGGTAGCGCTTAGGCAGCCGAAATGAATTTAAAAATTTTCGGGAAATTTTTCACTTTTGCGGCTACCTAAGCCGTTCTTTATGACAAGAGCTACAACTTTGCCTCAGAGAGAATATAAAAATTTCAAACGGTTTGCAAAATATGAGCTTGAGTAAATGATCATTTTTTTTTTGCAAAAATGACATCGAGGCCCCACATCTTTGAGGGCCCATAAACAAAAACCTGAAGGCCTTTGGGCAAAACTGGGAGACAGGGGTCTTTTTTTTGTCTTTTATGACGTAGTGGTGTCCGTATATGGTTATTTTGCCATGACTTAAAAAATTACACAGTATGTAGTATTTCTACAGAAAATTAGATTTATGCCAACAAATCTGATGGTTATATTACCCCTGGAAAAACGATGTGGCTACCAACGATCTCAACAAATTCTACACGTAAAGAAAATCCATGGTTGTAATATGGTCACAGTAGCCACATTATATCTCTATAACAATATATGATTGTGATAAACAAGTTTTAGTTGTTTGTAACTTTACTTTGGTTACGATAAACAAGTGTTGGTTTAATTTTCATCATTAAATGGTTATTAATATACAAAAACATAGTTGGTTTTAATTATAAATTTTTTGGTAAAATTCAAAGTTTTTATACAAAAATAATATATTTTTTTAACCATAATATATCAATAATACAAAATATGTTAAGTTTATTCCTATGCAACCAAATAATGTTGTTTTTATTCATCGGCTTTGACTGATTTTTTCATTTTTATTTTTTAATAAAATAATAATAATAACCATATTTTTAATTTTTTTTTTCAAAATAAGATACATAATTATTATTTTCAATATGAAGTGAGTATTGCTATTTTATACATCAATGAAATCTGCATAATGATTTCATTGATACATAAATTAGTAAAATTGAAATCATTGATAAAAATCTATATATATAGAGTAAAGTAAAGTAAAGTGTTAGAAATTGATGTTCTCTGCAATGCATGAACCGATTTGGTTTCTGCAAAGTTTATATGAAAGGTGACGTCAATACCAAGGTTTTTATGTACAAACGGCTTCTGTATGGGTATTAGTTCATGAGTTATAGCCGAAATAGTTGGCGTGGTACCGCCCATACAAAGTAAAAAATTATTATCCTGTATCTAGAGAACTGCAATAGGTAGCACTTTGGAATAATATACATTGTGCAGAGAAACACCGACTGAATTTGAATGGAGAGCGTGGTATCTCCTATACAAAGTGAAAAATTATTATCGCCACCTAGAGAACTACATTAGGTAATGTGCATAGTCTAGCAAAATACAGACTGGATAAGAATACTGGGAGTGGCACATCCCATTAAACGTAAAAAATTGTTATTGTGCTAATACGTATAGTCTAGCAAAAAACAGTTTGGATGGGAACATTTTTGACTTGAGAATAGCGTGCGTTTTCGCGGTAAAATTTGGTCATACTTTTCTTTTGTGGATGGGTGTAGCGAAGCGCACCGGGATAGCTAGTAATAAATAAAAAAAAATTGTACTATAAAAAATGTTCACATATGACATTTTATAGTTTTTAATCATACTATAATAGTTACCCCCGGGGGTTCCAATTGTCACTGCAGGAATGGCAAATGCTTTGACGCGGTTCACTCGGGTAAAATAGGGGCACCAGACGCTATAGCCTAAATCTGGAAGAAAAGGTCTGTGTTAAAACATACGGGTCCTCTTCGAGGCCCGACCAGTGCCCAAAGGACTAGTACCACGGGAATCGGTGGCCCCACAGAGAGCCTATCCACTCTGTGACCGGTTATTGGTGAGGTCCCCTTCGGGGGTACACGTGGTGGTTGTGGTTTAAGATCGATTTATGTAGGTATGGTGCAAGGTCGATCAAGTGTGCTGTTGCACTCTCAACAGACGGAGTTTGGATAGTCTCCAAACCCCTAAGCAAGAGGTTATAATGTGGATCTAGGCTTGCCTTGGAAAGGCTTGTCATATTATATAAATTGCTAATCATTGTGACTGTATCACACACAAAAAGCGATTGGTGGCAATCGTAAAGTATTGTTATACTACACAATGGAGGCGCTAATCTACGCCTAAGTTTCACTATGTGGTAAGACCACCGTAAGGTTAGGCCGAGTAGGCAGGTACTCACGTAAATCTTGTTCCACAAAAATACTATAATAGTTTAATATAGCCATAATATATTTATATTATATGTATTTTTAATAATAATTTGGTTTCACTACAACCATATAATTTAATTATTTTTATTATAAAATGTTACGGGGAATTAGAAAAATATTAAATAAATAATGTTTTAATTCAAAAAAAATTTATAAATAACTAAACATGCAATTGTTTGTGCAAACTTTTTGCCAACACTTGGTAATTTTTGATTCTCTTACGAGAACAATATTAGCTTGTGTATTCATTTCAGGCTTTAATATTCTGTAATTATTATTATTCTTTTAAAACATACTTCTCATTGTTTTTAGTTTACCATACGTAGTATAAGGTAAAGTTTAATCATGAAATAAATCGATGTCGGGATTTCCACGGATTTATACGTTTTGAGGTCTCCATTTAGGCCATTTAGGCTATTTTCGCGATAATGTCTATTATGCCACTCAGGTCATACGGTATGACATATTAAAACGAAATTTAGTATGTGCCTTTGATATACGGTGATGAGGAGTTGTGTAAATTTTGCGCATAATCAGGAAGGGGCAACTAACCCCAACTACCCCTTACTTACTCTCAAATTTTGTAAACGCTCTACAGACATATTAAATTCAGTATGTATGTGACTTTGGTTTATGGTGATGAAGAGCTGTATGAATTTCGGGTATAATCGAGAAGGGGCAAGGGTTGTTTACTTAACACCCCAAACCGGAAATAATTAATTTTTTAATTCGAATATATTTAGAACTTATATTCTTTATGTAATATATCCATAAAAATATCCGTTTCCATTGGATGTGGTTAAATTGAGTGTAGGCCACTCCAGATTTTTTTTATAATTTTATTACTTATAGAGTATTTTTGGTTTCTCCAAAATGAGTAAACAAAAATTTCCTGATGATCTGGCCTAAGAAACCAGTAAAATGCGTACAGCAACTAGCTTTTCGTCCAACAAGTAAATGCATTTTTATTATAAAATATTATAGCTAATATTAAATAAATTTTATATAAATTCCCAAAAAAATTTTATAAAAAATTAATCATATGTTGCTTTTAGATTATGGTTACCTCAACCATGTTTTCTTTTGTGTTTAGAGGCCCCTGGCAGCAGCGAAGCAATGAAGCACAAATTATGTTTTTTGTTTTTGCCCTCTGTATAGTATTTGGTCTTTAGGTATTATTACTTTCAAGAAGCATATCTCACGAAACAAACATTACTTATAATCTAAATATATTGTCGCTAACAGCAAATATTCCTAATAACAAAAATATTAAAAATATTTTTCATTATCCCACTTATAAGATTTTAATTTATTTTTCTTTGCTCTCGTTGTTGCCCTGTGTGTGATACATTTTAACAGAAAATATTAAAATTTAACTGACTCCAGAAAGAAAATATCTCCTATAAAACCGACATTTTTAATGAGTGCTTGCAGTGCGCACCAAACTATAATGATTGCAACACAGAAAGCTATTAAAATTTAAAGCAATTGTCTTTTATGATTTCCGTGCACCGAACCAGTTGAACTTAAATACATTTTAGAGATTTAAGAAAATTTTATGGCCAACTAAATTTATTAAAGTGTTAAACTCATTTTTGTATCTTCTAAGAAAAAGTATTAAAAAAAAATAAATAAATAAACCACAAACATTATGTGCTGTGTCACAAAAAGTATAAAATGCACCTTTTATTGTCGAAATATATTATTTTTTATCTTTTCAGTTATTCAACAGAAAGCGGATGTTATAAAAATTGAAACTAATGCCACATCCGCGTTTGGTTTTTTGTCAGGTTATGGTCCTATAAAAATTTAACAACAAAACACTTAAACATGTTTGTCTAAACTAAAGGCACATCTACTCGTATACACACATCGATGGGAAACTATTTGTGCATATTTGTCTGAAAATTATTATTGCAGTACATTCTCTACCACAATCAAATGTTTAACTGTTGCATATTGTCAAATATTTTATATTGTCGTAATATTATTTTGCCATTTAATATTCTAAAAATATTATTTTATTAAATTTTTTTTTTTGCAAAACCATCAAGCCAAATCTGTTAGTTAATATCAAATATTATTGCTGCAAACAATACTTACAACAATAATATTAAAACTTCAAAGAAATTTCAAAGCGAAACTTAGCATTAACTTTTATGACTAACTATAACTATTGTATTTCTTCTTTATGTTATTTGAAGTTATTTGAAGTGCTGTCATACCAAAAACTTTGTCGTTCTGTTACATTTTTTTTTTAAGAAGTTTAGTGTTTTTATAGTACAAAACAATGTTTCCTGGTGGCAAATATTTGGCGTTTTATGTAAGAAGTAAAACGAGCAACAAATTCTTATTTACAATAAAGGTAAATTAATACAGGCAAAACTCTACGAACGGCTGTTTATTTTTTAATCTGACTTGGTTTCTATGTACGTACTTGAAAATCAGTAATAGTTTGTAACCGAAAAATGTTTTCTACTCCTAATATTACACAGTGCAACACGGAAGGTTCATTTTTGTAGTTGATTGTTTCCTTGAATTTTGAACGGTTTGCTACCTATGGACCTGAACAGGGGAAAAAAGGTAAAAAAAAAATTGAATTTTTTAAAGTTTATTGCGATTTTGGCCTTGAAGATGAAGTTTTTTTTGATTTTATATGTTCACAATTTTTGTTCTTTATGACAAGAGCTACAACTTTGCCTCAGAGAGTATATCAAAATTTCAAACGGTTTGCAAAATATGAGCTTGAGTAAATGATAATTTTTTTGCAAAAATGACATCGAGGCCCCACATCTGTGAGGGCCCATAAAAAAAAAATCTGGAGGACTTTGGGCAAAACTGGGAGACAGGGGTCTTTTTTTTGGTCTTTTATCACGTAGTGGTGTCCGTATATGGTTATTTTGCCATGACTTAAAAAAATTACTCAGTGTGTTATAGTGCAGTGTTAACAAGATGCCAAATTTTTTCTATTCAATAATCTGTACATATAAGAAAACTGTAATAGCAACATTTCTGTAAATGAAATATTTTTTGAAAATTTATTTGCTGGAGCAGATAGTAATTGGCAGTGTAGCATCTGGGTGCAAATATAGGATATTAGTATTAAACATAAAATGTAAATTTATATTAATAAAAATTTTTTAATAAATAAAGATTAGTATGGCCTATTTCCGGGAAAATTTTGTATGGAGGTTATACGAAATCATTCACCGATTTCGTTGAATTTATTGTATGTTGAGTTACTAACCTAAAAAAATTAAATTGCCCAAATTTCATTCATTTATCTTTAAAAATGGAGCTTCCAAAGCAATTTAAATATTCATACGAGCTGACAAACGAACACCCCTTGCGTTTAAAAAAAATTGTTTTTTTTTTCAAAAATAATTTTTTTTATATAGTAGTGACCCACTTAATACTACGAAACGAAAAAATAAGTGCTATCTCCAACGACTGAATTAAGAGCCGTTTTTAGCAATTTCAACCCAATGTGCGGCGTGGCGGTAGTGACCCACTTAATACTACGAAACGAAAAAATAAGTGCTATCTCCAACGACTGAATTAAGAGCCGTTTTTAGCAATTTCAACCCAATGTTCGGCGTGGCGGGCCCTGCTAGTGTTATATGATTTTCTTTTCTCATTAATCAGCGATTTTTGTGTATCTAAATCAACAATATTGGCACAATGTGACTACAGATGATAAGTGCAATTATGGTTTGTTAATAGTATTTATTTTTGAGTGCTTGTTGTGAACACCAGAAAAACTAAAATTTTCCCAAAAAAAGTTTTACCAAAATTTCAGTAAGAAATAAAATAATTCAAAAAATCACAACTTCAACAAAAAAAATTTATCAGAAACGAAAGTTCACCAAAATTTCACTGTAAACCAGCTCTGAATTCCATAAAAGTATTGAAATTATACGAAAAGAAAAACCAAATGCAAATTTCAAACTTAATCAAACTTAAAGTTGTAGCTACGTGATCTCGGCTCCCAGAGTTTAAAACAACAATTTATTTATAAAGGGTGTTTTTTATAGAGGTATAGAACTTTAAGTTGCAATAAAACAACGATGGATTATTCGATTGACATGAATTTTATTTGGCATTACATTTTAAATATGATTTCTGGCATATAACCGCTGCGGCTGGCGCGGATGTAGTCCAATCTGGACGTCCACTTTTCGATGACTTTTTCCAACATTTGTGGCCGTATATCGGCAATAACACGGCGAATGTTGCCTTCCAAATGGTTAATCGTTTGTGGCATATCCGCATAGACCAACGACTTTACATAGCCCCACAGAAAGTAGTCTAGCGGTGTTAAATCACAAGATCTTGGAGGGTTTGGATGAGATTCTTTAGATAGAATCTCATCCTAACCATTTGGCGCGTAACATGCTGAATGAACCTGGTTACATTCGACTAAAAAGAAGAGATACCGCTTGGCCATACATTAGAGGGATGACCCGCAAATGATTGAAAAAATCCGTGAAACAAACATTATTTTTGTCTAGCACTGGCTGGACCTAAAAAGTATATTTTATTTTAGACTTAAGATACGATTTATTGTTAGTTCAAAAATATTGAAGATACAATAAATAAATTATGACAAAAAAAGAAAAAAAAACAAGATCTTGGAGGTCAATTCACAGGTCTAAAACGTGAAATTAGGCGGTCACCAAACGTGTCTTTCAATAAATTTATTGTGGCACGAGCTGTGTGACATGTTGCGCCTTCTTGTTGAAACCACATCTCCTGGACATCATGGTTATTCAATTCAGGAATGAACAATTTAGTAATCATGGCTCTATACCGATCACCATTGACTGTAACGTTCTGGCCACCATCGTTTTTGAAGAAGTACGGACCAATGATTCCACCAGCCCATAAAGCGCACCAAACAGTCAGTTTTTCTGGATGTCAGTGTCGACATACACTTGAGCATCTCCTTCACTCCAAATGCGGCAGTTTTGTTTGTTGACGTAGCCATTCAACCAGAAGGGCGCTTCAACGCTAAACAAAGTTCGCTTATGAAAATCGGGAACAACGGTAATCTCGTTTTGTGCACTATTTGCAAACGTTGTTTAGGCGTGAGTCTATTCATGACGAATTGTCAAACCAAACTGAGAATAAATCACTTGACAGCTGTTAAATCGGTTGCCATCTTGAAAAGTAATGCCAACTTAAAGTCCGATACCTCTA
Organism: Phasia obesa; assembly: GCA_949628195.1. Lineage (NCBI taxonomy): Eukaryota > Metazoa > Arthropoda > Insecta > Diptera > Tachinidae > Phasia > Phasia obesa. Next base: position 125,223,425 of record OX451218.1, read on the forward strand.
TAAAAAACACCCTTTACAAGAGATCAAGACATTTTAAACAAACACTAATTATATTAACGTTATAATCTTTATTTCTTAACCTTAAGATTACAAAGTATGCTCACTAAATTTATTCTTCTAAAGGTTCTTCCTTTGGCCGTGGCATTGATTTACTTCAGCCTTATTCACACTACGGCATATACACGATCAATCTCAATCTCTCCGGTCGTATACCACACTCGCCACTCAGCAACTTGGACGCTAGTTAATTCTAACGAGGGAATAGACTTTAAGCTCAAAGATGTACCAACAATCCGCATTGTTATATTATTATTTGTCGTCCCAATGTAATATTTGTCACATCTTTCAATTACATTCTTTCGAAATACAAATATTTTACCATTGCCCAAATCAACTCATTCTACTTAATTTCGTCGAAATTAACTTGAAATTACGATAGACAACGCTGGTTTTGTAGAAAAAGCTACTTTTTTTGCAACCCTGACCAGACTTACAACCTTGAAAGTCCGTTTTGTTTAAAAAAAATTTAAAATCCAAATGAAATAATGCAAATATATACATAATTCTACATTAATTTTGTTGTAGTGTTGTTTTTAATATTCGTGTATATTTTAAATCAATACGAAAGTGTTGTGCGAAAGCTTTTTGCAAAATAATTTAATTATACAAATGTAACTAATCGTGATCAGCTGTTTACGAAATTAACTCAAATGTCAAAAAGCCCAGTATGAACACTTTAGATTTCATTTGTAATTTCAGCTCGAAATTACTTAATTTCGTGGCAGCCTGAATGGGCTATTACCCGACTTCAAAAAAAGAAGGAGGTTATCAATTCGTCTGAATGTTGCTTTTGTTGTATGTTTGTGCCCGCAGAACTCAGTCATTACTGAATCGATTTTGAAAATTTTTTCTTTATTATAAAGGAAATGCTTAAAGATTGGTCCAATTTTAAAAGAAGTTCAGAATTTTGAAAATTAAAGGGTGTCCCCATACAACACACGTGTTTTTTACGTGTATTATGAACCGTAAAGGGCACCCTTTTAAAATTTTAAAAAACTGCATATCGCTATAGCTGCCAATAACAGAAATTAATAAAAAAATAAACTTAAAAATTAAAGGGTGGCCCCATATGTGACGTCAATTTAAATATATGAACCATTTGAACCATTGTAGACAATCACTTGAAAATTGGACAGAATGTCCGATATTTATAATCAGAAATTAAATATTTATTACTAGAAGTTAAAGGGTGTCCCAATAGTTGATGTAATTTGATGAATATTGCAAAACTTTTGAACCGTGACAGAGAGACGGTTGAAATTTACAAAGAACCTGTATATCTAAGACCTTTATAACATCAAGTATATAAATTAAATTTGGAAACTAAAGGGTGTCCCCTTAATTGATAAAATTTTACCTCTCTAGCCCTATCTTTTGAACCGTTATATACAAACACTTGAAAATTAGACAGATTCTCCACTACTATGTCCCGTATAATAACATTTATAAATATTTAAAGTTATAAAGGGTGTCTCAATTGTTGATGTAAATTGATGAATATAGTCAAACTTTTGAACCGTTTTAGACAGAAATTGACAAAACATCTGTACTTTAAAATAAGTGTTTAATTTAAAGTTTTACATTAAAGGGTGTCCCCTAGGTGATATTGTTTAACCTATATTGCCATATCTTTGGAACCGTTACTTTTTATTGCTGTGTCAGTAATAATAAGTGTAAAAAAATAAAGGGTGTCCTCATATCTGAGGTAATTTGTCGTATATGGCTTTATCTGCTGAACCGTTATGGATAGACATTTGAATGTACAGAACGTATATTACTATGTCCGATAGAGCAACAAGTATAAAAGTATTTGATTTGAGTACTATTTCTTTTAGATTACTTGCTTTTAAATTTTTAGTTTAGAATTGATGCACATATATTTGTTTTGTAGTCGGTTTTTTTTGCAAGAATTAGTTTAATTACATTTTCTTTACAAAATCAGAACTGAAGTTAACATAGATTTTGGTAATTTGTCTTAATACAACAAAAACAAAACAACTTACTCAATTAGTAATTAAAAGAAACAATGTGACAAATTGGGATCGACTTTTCAAGAACACACTTTAGCACTTGTAGGTGGCGGTTGGTATTTTTAATTTTTTTTTTTTTACAATTCAAGTTTGTGTGCATTTTTTGTTGCCAGTGTCACTTAATTTAAGAGTACTTTGCTGTAACAATTTGTTGTTGTTGCTGCTTGTTTTTTATCCTTTTTTTTTCTTTTTTTTAATTTTTTTATTTAAAAGCTAAAAAAAAGCCAAAACAAAAACATGTGGTTGGAAAAAGTCGAAAGAGCCACAATAATGCCTGAATGTAAACTCATTGTTATGGTGGTTACAAATAAGTTTTAATCTAACCATCAACATGATTTTTTCCTGTTTTAAATTTTTTGCTATATATTACTTCAAATATTGTTCAAGTTTTCCTTTTTTATGTTTATGTTTTCAACCAACTTCCATGTCTCTTAGTTTATAGCAGAAACAGGGATTAAATTGGAAAAAAAATGCTTAAATAAACTTTTTTATTTTTAACTTGATACCACTTTGGCAATCTTTTTAGTTAAGTGTTAGCGGCAAACCAACCACAAAAATATAAAAAAAAAAAGTAAACAACGAAATATGGATAGCATTTTTCAAGACAATCTACGAAGGCAGAGGCTGTATTACACGACCTGCAAGTGCAAATAAATTAAGGAAAAATCTAATTATGGTTTTTTACAGGTCACCTTCAGCTTGTAAGGCTTGTTGTGGCAATTTAGAATTTTATAGCTCAATAGTTGTCAACCGCTATTCTACCTCTTTTAAAAATCATCTTTAAACCAATATATATTTTTAATTTATAAATTAATGTAGTTCGAATGAGTTAACAATAAAAATTTAATTAGTTTTTTAATTGACTCAACTGTATAATTAATTAAGAATAAATTCAATAATTTCAATTAAGTAGATAATTGAATTAATTAAAAATTAAATTAAAGTTTTATCTAGTTCTAAATAAGGTATTTCCAGGGGGATGAGTGGAAAAACCCATCACTACTTCTAACAACAGAATTGATACCCTTTTTTTTAATGTTTGTTTACTGGTGCGATAGACCGATTGTTAGCGCGTTAGTCCATCAGTCTGGAGGTTGTGGGTTCGACTCTAAATGTTTTCTGCAGACAAGCATAAAGCTTCGCAGAGGGTAGCGTTGTCTTTTTATAAAAAAAAATACAATACAGGAAAAGTTATTTTTGCCAATTAGAGGTTTTAATGGGTTTCAAATTAACATATAATTAATTAGTTAATTGATTTAATTAATTGTTTAGTTATGATTTTTTTTCTTCTGTTTTAAACAAATATATATTTGAATCAATTAAAAAATTAATTGAACTTTAATTTAAGTTTTCTGTGAAGGCATTTTCAGTAGTAGTTATTTTATGCAAGACTCATTTTTCTACCAAGAGTTCAGAGCTCATTGCTTGCTGCCATAAAATCACGTAGTTGCGTTTTTGTCATCGTAAGCCATGGTGTTATTGATTCCTAACACTGTCAATGACAGCGTAATCTTGTATTAGGGCAAGTCGACTTGTTAGGCCATCTATATTATATAACCATTACACAATTTTATGTAATTACATGGTTTAACCTGACTAACTAATTTCACACACCCTTCACTGTAAATCAGGCTACTCTACATATCCCCAGGCAAATTATCCAATGACATCAAATCACATCAATGTGGTGGCCAGTTAACAGGTCCTTTTCTTTTTAGAAAACTGATGAAATCTGATGAATCACGAAAAAGTTAGTTCGCATCTCAATACCGCTCACCGTTGATAATTGTGATGACATATGGACCAATGATTCTACAGTCCAGTAAAACATATACATAAATATATTGAAAAAGCAATCAATAAAAACTATTGTCGAATTGAGCCATGATTTTCAAAATAAATTAAAATAATTTGCAAATGTTACCCTGGTTTAAGTTTATTCATGATCAATTTTAAACCAAACTAAGCTAATAAGAATAAAGAACTGTCAAATTAGCAGTCACAGAAACATAACTTTAGTTATTTCTCGGCCTTAAAAAAAAAAACATATAAGACCAAGTGCAATATAGCAGGCTTCAACGAAGTTGATCTGATCAAGATATACGGCATTACCTAACCTGACGGTTGTATTAGCACTGGATGAAATAATGTGTAGACCAGCACCCCTATTGCGTCATGTTTTTATTGCACACTATGCAATATAAGTGTAATGAATTGCACATAATATCGCACAATGCATAATACAAGGACTAATGAATATCAATTTATAGAACATGGCAAGCATGTGTCCATGCTCTAACCTGTTCTTTAGAGGTTTGGAGACCATCCAACTCCCTCTGTTGAGATTGCAACAGCACATTTAACCAACCTTGCACTATCCGTTGCTGCAAAACACAGCCATCAGTTGTACCGCGAAGGGTCCTCACCAACAACCAGTCACAGAGATCAAAGGATCTATGTTGAGTTACTAGTTTCCGTGGTACCAGTCTTTTACACGCCTCAAAGCACTGCGTCAACGCTTTAATAATGTGCCGCAAGTGCAATTAGTGCCCTCGGGGGGAGCTCTAATGAGAGAAGGAATACCAACAAAATTAGTGAATATAAATAGCATGTACAACTATACCTCTTTACAACCACAACAATATCACAATCTACAAGTCTGCCATAATGGTATGATCGGAGATTTCTTTCGGATAAATGCTTTGTTCGTTTGTTTTTGCGTTATTAGGGTAACGCTAAAACTTCGCATAAGCGAAAAGGATTTCTGACGACACATAGCAAACTAAATGATATAGAAGAGCTGTGCTAAGTGCTAGATTGGAAATATATTTCCACAAAACACATAATGTGTTCATTAACAAGAAGGCTGATAAACATATTTTATGCCAGCGCATACTGGAAAACATTGGTTTTAACTCGTCCACAGATATCGCTGTGGATGAAGACATGCAAAATGGAATACAAAAGATATTTTTGCGGAAAAAAGTATCCTATATTGGAATCAGGATACTTAGGTAGCTCCTCACAAAATTTTGCTTATATCATTTTTTACGTAATTCGAACACAAAGAAAAAATCAAGCAGGCAGCCAGGAAATGAGTTACTCTAAAGATATCACAATTGGTAAAAGTCCTTTTTTTAGGAGTGTAATAAACAAGAAAAAATCTGGAACTGCTCTCGTAAGTAGGAAAAAACAAAACACAAAAAATATTAAACAAAAAAAAAAAAAAAAAATAAGGTCTTTAAAACTTATTACCAACTGCTTGTTATTTTGCAAGTGAAAGATGAGCAGGGAGTCATCTGAGAGTTCACACAAATACACGGAGATACCCACAAAAACAAAGAAGACAAATTGCATTTTCTTAAATGTAGCAAGAGTTTTAAGAAAATAATTTTGCCTTGTACCCTTATTACATTTAAGTATTTAAAATTATAAAAAAGTTTAAAAATGAAACTAAAAAAGAAGTAAAATATACAACGTTGTAAGAAAAGTACATGGTAAGTGTGGTAGCAGTATATTGGTTAGAATTTCTGTTCTATGTTGGCCAAAAAAAAAAAAAAAACAACGCACACACACCCATACACATATAAAAAACAGGAGTTTAAAGTTTAAAAGCTTTTAACAATTAACTTGACTTAACGCACAATTTTATTGTGTTCCCACATCGTAAAGCAAAAAAACAAAAAATGCTTAACAAAAAGTATCTACATAAGCAACAATAGCAGCAACGATCTCACCCTCCAGGGACAGAATAAGAATTTTGTGAGAAATCTGCAGTTGTTAATGTAGTGATTTTTATATGAAAAAGAAAATAAATTATATGTATATAAGGAAGTGGCATAATTAAGTGTTAGCAACTAAGAGCATATTTTTTTGCACAATGAAAAAGAAAGCATAAACACAGAAGTATAAAAGTTTTTTCCAAAAAATATTTAACAATCTTTATAAAAAGATTTTTATATGTATAGTTGAATTTGAAAGAGCAAGTTTATTGGTCAACTGACAGCTTATGTACAAACGTTTTGTGAAAAGCTTTTTATTTCTTTTATAAAATAGAAGAATTAAGTTGTTGTCAAAACCACAATCGTTTGTTAGCAGAAAGCTGGCTCTTCTGCCAAGGAATCGTATTCTGTGGTATTTAAAACCGGATCCCAAAAAAAAAATTTTTAGGGTAATCTTTTCACCATCTCTTAAAAACTTAAAAGCAGATATCATGCTATTAAATTATATGGAAAATAAAATATTTGAAGCATAAAATCAGACACAGAGGAGATGGAAAAATTTTAAAAAAATTCTTTCTTTTGACACTTTTGACTGATACAATGCAAAGAGTATATTCGTATACAAGCATTTGTTAAAAATTCTTAACCATTCAGTTTTATTTTTAAGCTATTTTCACCAGCATCTGTCTTTTATGGGGACACCATTCAAGCCTCTGTCTGATTTCAAAGATAGGGTCACATGGATCAAATAACATCACCTATTAGGACACCCTTTAATTTACAATTTTAAATTAAAGACCTGTTATTATAGAGGACTTGGCCACAAAGATTCTTTTTAAATTTCAACTATCTGTTTATAACGGTTAAAAAGTTTAACCATATATATCAAATTACATGAACTATTGGGACACCCTTTACATTATAATTCCAATTATTTATTCTTGTCATCATACCAGAGATAGTAGTGGACATTCTGCCTAATTTTCAAGTGTTTGTGTTTAACGGTTCAAAAGATAGGGCCATATAGATCAAATTACATATTTTATGGGGACACCCTTTAGTTTCTAAATTCAAATTGTATACTTGCTATAGTGTACTTTGCAACACAAGTTTCTTGTAAATTTCAGCTCTCTGTCTATAACAGTTCAAAAGTTTGGTCACATACATAGAATTACATTAATTATTGGGACACCCTTTTATTTCCAAATTAAAATTTTATACTTTTTGTTACAGCAGATTTAGCAATTCAGGTTCTTTGTAAATTTCAGCAGCCTGTGTACAACTGTTCAAAAGTATGGCCATATATATCAAATTAAATGAACTATTGGAGCACCCTTTAAAATTTTGAATATTTATACATTTTATTATAACTGTCATAGTAATCGACATTCTGTCAAATTTTCAAGGTTTTGCCTATAACGGTTCAAAAGATAGGCTCAAATAGGTCAAATTACTTCACCTATTTTTTTTAAATTTTAAATTTATTTTTTTATTAATTTCTGATGTTGGCAGCTATAGCGACACGCATTTTTTTAAAATTTTAATTTGGTGCCCTTCACGGTTCTTAATACACGTAAAAAACATGTATGTTGTATGGGGACACCCTTTAATTTTTAATATAATGAACTGTTTTTAAAATGAGACCAACCTGAAAGCATAACCTTTCAAATAGAGAAAAAAATTTAAAATCTGTTCAGAAATGGCTGAGTTCTGCGGTTACATACATAAAGAAAAGCAATATTCAGACGAATAGATAACCTCCTTCTTTTTTGAAGTCAGTTAAAAATAAATATCATATCATCAATAATAGTTAATCAGAGTTTAGAACTAAGTGTGTATTTCCTGATATTATAGTTTCTATCTCAAATTGACTCGTATTTTTTAAATACGCCAGCAATTTTTCTCTAACAGCTTTTGTTTTTACGTTATAGCTAATTACCCTCATTTGACAATTTTACTTAGATTTTCGATTTTTATTGGACACTAAAATATATTTTGTTGTTGTTTTAGTTCTGGCTTCATTGAGAAGATGTTGAGTGCTTTATCCAGATTCTTTTTGTTATATTTGTGGTGAATATATCGGCTGGTTAAATTTTAAGGGCCGATGTTGAATGTGAACCACACCCAAACGTCAAGTTTTTTTCTGAATTTGACATTGCTCAATTTCAGACTAACTTATTTTAAACCATGGCTTACTATGAAAAAGAGCGTTCAAATCGAAATGCATATCGTGCGCTTCGTGATTTTTTCGGTCAATTTAATTGTCCAAATGTGCGTACAATCGGTCTGTGGGAGATGTGGAAAAACCAGTAGATGCTTGTACAGCTCGTACTGCAGAAAATATTGCTGCTGTTTACGATAATGTGGCTAAAGAGCCGTCCACCTCAACTTGTCGTCGTGCCCAAGAATTGTACCTCTCACGCTCCTCGTTGATGAACATTATGCATCAAAACTTCCATTTACACGCTTACAAGATGCAATTGACTCAAGAACTAAAGCCTCTTGATCATTCCAAACGTCGTCAATGGTCAGAATGGTGGCAAGAATGGTGGATGATCAATTTTCGAAGAAAATCATCTTCAGTGATGAGACACATTTTCACCTCCGTGGATTCGTCAATAAGCAGAATTGCCGCATAAGGCGCTTTATGAAAGAGTATTTTCAATATTATGATGTTCAGAGGCTTAAAGGTAAGATTGGGCAAGGAAGTGTAGTTATTGTTAATTTTAGATATTCTCACTCGGTTACATATTGGACAATTGTGATTAATTTCTAAATTTTCCCAAAGAACCCATAGATACTATTCACGGAATAGGCTTTATTATCTGTTATTAAACTACGCGATTTCCTGTGCGATTTCGAGTTTCTGCCTCATTCCAATAATGCAAAAATCTAGAGTAGCAATGTCCGATAAACTAGTCATTGCTCTGGTCGAATAGTAACCTGTTCTTAAATCTACAATTAGAACTTTCCCAAACTATAAAAAAACGTATTACAAAATTTATGATTTGACACATATTTTCTTCCATTCAGGCCACACGAGCGACCAAGCTCTTATAGCTCTAAATAAATGTGTATATTGCCTTTAATTAGCCAAAATCACTAATTATAACCATCAATTTCTACCTCAGTTAGCTAAGAATGAGAATCTGAGATTTAAAATATTAATTGGTGTGAAGAGGCTCAACAAGTAAGTAGGTATTATGAAAACATGCTCTACTCCAGGATTTGAATGTGAGCTTAAATAAAAAAAACTTTTAGATTAGTATTTTGCTGTTGAAATCCCCGAAAAGGATAGTAACGTTTGTTTGTATTCACGTCTGTGTTTGATCCAGGTTTGTTCAAAACAGTCATAACTGATGACGGAACGTGGGTATATGGTTATGACGTCGAAACCATGTCCCAATCATCCCAATGGAAGCGGCCAGATAAGCCAAGACTAAACAAAGCACGCTAAGTTCGATGTGAAGCTTTTTCTTATTATTTTCCTCGATTACTACGGTGTGGTGCATCATGAGTTTTTGCCAACAGGTCGTACGGTTTGCAACGTTTGAGTAAAGGAAGACGGCTCAAATGATCAGAATTTCGAAAAAAAAATCATGGATTCGGCACCACGATAATGCACCAGCTCATACAACAATCAATCCCTAATCATGCCTAAACCACCTTATTCACCATATTTGGATCCCTGCGACTTTTTCCTATTCCCAAAAGTAAAGAGACAAATGCAAGGAAAACATTTACCCATAATTGATGAGATAAAGTCGGAATCGACGAACGAGCTGATAGCCATAACGAAAAGCGCATTACAATAGTGACTCAACGATTGGGAGAAGCGCTGGCATAATTGCATTATATCATACATTTGGACTCGATTGGGGCACTCTAAATGGATCAAAGTGGGCTTCAAAATTTGGCCCTTTTGGGTCAAATTCGGGACATCAAAATTCATTTTAGAGGTATGGTTCCTTGGGCAAAGTTTCTTATATAAAAAAAACTAGAATACGATTTTCCTTGTACGTTGAGCGATTTTTAAATGGACTCTCACTAATACACATACATATATTCAGGATACTTATAGATAGAAAAGTTGATTAAGCGATGTCTGCCTGTCTGTGTTAGGGATGAAATGTCATTTGTCAAGGCATCAGACGAGGTACAGCAGATTTAAGCCCACCAATCCGCCAGGCATAGTTTCGAAAATTTTAGGATTGTAATTCAGATACATCAAACGATTCTGTTCGAGGCTGCGGGCAAAAATCCACGCACATCTATATTTTTTCACGTTGTTTTTATTTTTTTCTGAGTCAGTTCAAAAGGGACCTTAACCGACCTCGTATAAGTTGGAAAATATTAAGGAAAATATATCATACAAATGGAAAGCTTTAGGTGGTGGGAGACTTCGTTCCCATCAACAGAAGATAGATGATTGAAAACAATTTTCTTGTATTCTATTAGCTTAGTTTCTGTGGTTATATATGTATATGATGTTTACAATTAAACACTACACAAAGTAGAAATATGCGAAGAATGCTGAAGACGGATGAGGTATCCTAAAAAATGCATAACATTCTGCTGGTGTCTCAAAAAATTTTTCACATTTTTTCCTTCAAATTTTATTTATTTATTTATTTATTTATTATAGTTTTAATTACAAAATACAATTATTGTAACTAAATATAGAAAGGAGTAATAGCAACTTAGGCTTTCAACTCCGACTTTTAAATTTTTATATATTTAAATTATTTTCTGATACAAATTTTAATATTAAATTAATATTCCTACTGCATGTATTTTTCAATAATTGAGAGGGAGTATTCGATCCAAAGATTTTGCTTCTGGAGTGATTGTAAACGGTGCATTCATCTAAAAGGTGTGAAATATTAAGCTGCATGTTGCAAGTTGAGCATTGTGGGGCGGATTTTTTTTTCTAATAGGTGGACGTGTGTAAGTTTACTGTATCCTATTCTGAGCCTTGTTATAGTATTGGTTTTGTAGCGTGAACAGGATTGCGGAAAAACTGGTCTGGTTCCAAACGGATTGACATTTTTGTAGTTGTGTTGGTAGAGATTCCATTTTGATTCGAAAGATGATTGTAGATGTGAGGAGATTTTATTAATAATATCTCTATGTTCCCAGGTGGAAAAATTTAGAAGAGGCCTTTCAATAGCGTTATTAGCTGTTTGGTCAGCATATTCGTTTCCAGTAATTCCTTGGTGTGATGGTATCCACATCAATTTAATTTTATTTTTGTTATTGATGAGGGTATTACGGATGTTGATAATTAGGGGAGAGTCGTGCTTGGTGTTTTGTGTTGCAAGGATGGACGAAAGACTATCGGTACAGATAATATACCTCGAGTCGTTTACGTTGGCATATTGAGCTGCAATTGATATTGCTAAAGCTTTTAATTTGTAAAAAAAAAATATTCATACTACTTAGAGAGAATTAAACAAAAATTTAAGCCTTAGTTCAAACCTTTATTTGGGTACAAAGAAATTTTCAAATTAAAAGCCATATATTTTTATGAATAAAATCAAAAGTTTCTCCTATTGTTAGCAATAAAATATTTTCACTCAAATATTTTTTATTACTTACAAATAAATACGAATAGAAATGTAAATAAAATTTATACAGACATATCGCGAGGATTACAACACACAGACATAACATGAAAAGAAATTGTAGTTTAAGAAGACTTTTAACTTGTGATTATGATTTATGGAATTCATAAAACTTCATAGTACAAACGATGAATGATCAAAGATAAGAAAAATGAATGAAAACACAAACTCAAAATAACTTTCACATGAGCTTGTGAGAACAAAATAAAATAAAATAAAATGAAACGAAACGAAATACAAAACAAATAGCAACAGCTGTATATTTTCACCATAAAGATGATGAAGATGATGTCGTACATCCATCACGTCATATTGCATTATCTTGCAAAATATTCGTAAAATCTTAAAGTGAAGATTAAAAAGAATATGCAAACAACATGGCTCACTCACTCGCTCACTCATACCAGTAAATAACTATATTTACGATTCCTTGCTGCCATTTATTCATTCGTCTATACTCGTTCTCGTACTCTTTTTCTTCCTTTTAGTATTAGTTATATTCCCTTTGGCTTTAATATAAAAATTTGTATATGAAATTTGCATACATACTAGAGCATACCTATGAATGAATGAATGAAAATATGAATTTAACATAAATTTATTTCCTTTTTTCTTTTTCCCCTTTATTTTTTCTTGTTAACAACAACAACAACAACAACAACAAAAAGAAGAAAAAACACACACAGTAAGGGAAACTAAAGAAAGTAAATATTATAAAGAGCAAAATAAAAGCATTGAAGTAGAAAAATGCAATGCAGCAGATTGTGATGCATCATTTAAAGTTGCAAAAATATAATTCCATCTTTTTTTTTTTTGTGTGTCAAATATAAAGAAATGTTCCATTGAAAGAAAACTATGCAGGGGATTATTAGAGTATGAAGATTTATAAAATAATCTAGAATTGCATTAAATGTTAATGAGTTTAACTTTAGAGAATTTAATACGGATTTTAATAAAATTATGAGTACACGCTTGAAAAACAAATTAATTCAAGAAGAAAACTTTGTGAAATTTTTGTATTTCAAATGCATTTGAAATGTTTTTCATATGAGTAGTAATTGAATGGAATTTTAAAGGTCTATTTTTATAACAACTTTTTTATACAAAACCTTTTTTCGTTGAAAGGAAAATAATTTTATGGCAGAGAGTAAGCAAAACTAAACTCAAGATGTGCAAGCAAATTTGACAATTGTCTCGCGTTTAACGAATTATTGCATAAAGTAAATAACATTATAAATAATGCTTTCAAAAATTAAACCTGTTCCGAAATCTATATTTAAAAGAAAAATTTTATTAAAAAAAAAAAAAAACTATTATTTGGAGCAAGAAAATCAAAAGTACATTTTTACAAAATTAAATTTACCATACGTAGTAACGGTAAAGTATAGTTATCATGAAAACAATCGATGTCGGGATTTCAACGAATTTTTATGTTTTGAGGTCTTCTGAATCCATTTTGAATTCTGTGGGTTGGTGGATGGATGTGTATGCCACTACTTTTTGGCATATCAAAATAAAATACAGGTTGTGCCTTTGTTATATGGACATAAAGACCTGTATAGTTTTTGTGTTTAATCAGAAAGGGACAAGGGGTAGTTTACCTGACACACCAAACCGGAAATAATCATTTTTTTGATTCCAATACACTTTGAACTTTTATTATTTATGCAATATACCTAATTCTGTTTTTACACGGTAAATTAGTTCCAGAAAAATACGTGTAAAAAAACCGTTTAAAAAAAGACATCGATCATATACCAAAATAGCTCATTGGTTCCTTATCTCTAAAACCAATTAAAATTTGTGAAAAACGAGAATTTTTTTAAGAACAAGAAATCATGTTTAATTTTACACATATACATATGCATGTACATATAATATGTATTTACAATGTCTATTTGCATCTTTAGTGTATGATGAAGACTTAACAGACAGTTTCGTTCCAGAAATCAGCGATGGCCTCATTGAATTTTAATTTTTTTATAATTCTTACTGTGACTTCATTTAAACCGAACATTATGCCAAGAAATGTTGAGCCTTCCCCATTTCGAAGGCGATCTAAAATTTCAATTTTGTTTTCTAAACAAATGGCTTTACGGTGTAGTTTTTAATTTGTACTTTTCGTCGTCTTCTTGTAGAGATGCATTGATAGTTCACAAAATATTAACACATTTCAATTGCTCTAATAAGTAAAAATGCTTGTATGCACAAAAAGGGAATTCCTCTAAATTTTTGGTATAAAAATATTTCGCAAAACTTAAATTTTACTAATAAAATCTAAGCGCAAAAGATTTTGAATCGTGCTAAATGAAATAAAATCATGTAAAAAAATAATTTTTTTATTGTCAAACCGTGTTGAATCAAAACCGTGTAAAATCAGAATTGGGTGTATCTATAAAAATCTATGTTTCTGCAAGGTATGGTAAAGTTGAGTGTAGGCCACTCCAGATATTTATTGTAACAACATTATTAGCCGGTCGAATTGAAAAATTTTTCTATATGTTTTTCCTATTGACTAAACAATTCCAACTCTCTTTCAAAAGATTTAAGCTTTTTTTCATTGGAAGACGATAGTGCTTTTTTAGATTAAAATATAAAAATTATTTTTAAAAATTTACTTTTTTTAATTGGCATTATTGTGCAACATTAATTTTCCACCACGCCGATTTTCTATTTATACGGGTGATCCATTTCGAGGTACTCTTTTCAATAACCTTTTCTTGACAGAACACGTGTTAGTCGTGTCATGCTGTCATGTTATTTTTGTTTAATATTGTTTGGCATAATGGAAAGACTTACGCCTGAATCGCTTCGCTCTGAAAAAGTTGCAAGAAGATCCGACGTTTTCGAGGCAAATTTTGTTTAGCGATGAGGCGCATTGCTGGCTCAATGGGTATGTAAACAAACAAAATTTCCGCATTTGGGACGAAGAGCAAACTGAGGAGATTCAAGAGCTGGCGCTTCATTCAGAAAAAACAACGGTTTGTTATGGTTTGTGGGCAGGTGCAATCATCGGTCTATATTTTTTTTAAATGGTGCCGGTGCGAACGTAACCGTCAATCGGTCGCCGTTTCGTTTAATGGTAATGACATTTGGTTTCAGCAAGACGGCGCCACTTCCCACACATCGCATCAATCATCGGATTTATTGACAGAACATATCGGTGAGCACATAATTATACGTTTTGGGCCGGTCAATTGGCCACCAAGATCGTGGGATATCACACCGCTAGACTTTTTCCTGTGGGGATAAGTAAAGTCTAAAGTTTATGAGGACAAATCCGCTTCGATTCAGGACTTGGATGAAAACATCACGCGTCTCATTCGCCAGTTACCAGTCGAAATGCTCGAACGAGTTATCGAAAATTGGACTCAACGGATGGACCATCTGCGACGTAGCAACAGCCAATATTTGATAGACATAATCTTCAAAAAATAAATGCCAAAGAATGTCCTTTCAAATGATAAAAAACATTCTCCATCAAATTTGATTTTTCTGTGTTTTTTTCTTTAAAAAAGTAGGGAACTTCAAAATGGATCTACCTTTATAAGGAGTATCGTAGGGCTAACTCATGATACAATAGCAATGTGGAGTATATAAATAGCTTTACATTTTTAGTATACACATAAATTCAGTATCCTTATAGATAGAAAAGTTGATTAAGCGATGTAAGTCTGTCTATGTTCGGGATGAAATGATATTTGTCAAGGCATCAGATGAGGTACAACAATCCCCCAGGCATAGTTTCGAAAATTTTAGGATTGCAATTCAGATACATCAAACGATTCTGTTCGAGGGGAATAAATCCACGCTTATCTATATTTTTTCATGTTTTTTTTTTTGTTCGGTTGTAATGATTTCTTTTTACAGGAGCAGTCTTTTTACAAAAAATTTTTATAAATAATTTTTAAAACAATTTTTACAAACAATTAAAAAATGGATTACCAGAAATTTTCAAAAAAAATTTATAAAAAATTTAAAAAGAGATTTTTACATAAAATTAAAAAAAAAACATAAAAATTACATCAAATTTTCCAAATTAAATTATTAAAAATGTCTACAAAAAAATATTAAAAAATTTTCAAAGAAACATAAGAGGGTAACACAATATTTGGCATTGCTATGGTGAAGGGTATAAAGGATTCGTCATAGCCGAATATGGCACTCTTACTTTTTTTGCTTACTTTGTATTTTTTGAATGCATACACACACATTTATTTAATATTTTTCAATTTATCCCATTATATGACCTAAATAATTTTTCATAATTGTAACTGTATATTTTATTTATTTTAGAGAATATTTCACTTTCAGTTACAGCTACACATACCGAAATTTTAAATCTATTATAAAAAAAATACTATACTATTTAATGAGTTCACAAAAGAAACCAGAAAAATTAACAATAAAATTACAGGGTTTTTGACAATTTAACAACAACATTACTGGACCAACACAACAAATACATCCTGCAGCAATATTAATTAACACTTTACACAATAATGCGTTCGTACATAGCCAGACGGTCAAACAATGAGCAATTAATTTCAACTCTTTTAAAATCTACATATAAACGAATAGTTGGAGAAAAAGTAACAGTAGAGATCAAAACGTTCAAACTTGTGAACATAAATGAAATTTCTACTAGGAATTTTTTTATGCAAAGTCTAACGGATTTAAAATAAGGAAGTCGCCTTTTTTTCTGAGCAGATAGTTGTCAGTAAGTATAGATTACACATTTTACACTATTAACTCGAACGTTTATTGCAAAAAAAAAAATTTAAATAACGTTCTTTTTAGAAAAATACCTTTTTAAAAAGTACATTTTGAAAAAGTACTTTTTTTTGGCATTTACTAGTTGTTGCCAATACGAATAGGTTAGACATTTTACACTATTAACTCGAACGTTTATTGCAAAAAAAATGTAAATAACGTTCTTTTTAGTAAAATACCTTTTTAAAAAGTACATATTCAAAAAGTACTTTTTTTTACAATTACTAGTTGTTGCCAATACAAATAGGTTACAACTTTTGCACTATTAACTTGAAAGTTTGTTGTAAAAAAAAGTTAAATAACGTAGTTTTTACAAAAATATCTTTTTAAAAGGTACTTTTTGAAAAAGTACTTTTTTAAAAATACTGGTAGTTGCAAAATTATCTTTTAAAAAGAACCTTTTGAGAAAGAAACTTTTAGATTTTTTAGAAAAAACAGTACCTTTTCAGTTTTTTTCAGAATGTAGTTGTTTTCAAAATATTCCTTTTAAATTAGTACCCTTAAAAAGTGCCTTTAAGAAAGTGATTTAAAAAAAGTTTTTAAGAAAGTATCTTTTAAGTATATGCTTTTATATATATACTTTTTGAAAAAGCACTCTGTTTCGAAGGCAGGTTTTTTGAATGTTGCTTTTTCTGCTCCAATAGGAAGCCCCGGCCAACTTATAGGAAGCTCCGTCTATTTACTTTGGACTTATTCGAGATAGGATTAACGCATGCTTCATTGATGGTATTTGTTTATAAGGACTTGTGCCAAAGCAAGCACAGTTGGCACAAAGATATAAAGGTTTAAATCTTAAATGAATGAATTTTGGATACTAAAATTTTGTTAAAGATAAAAAATGATCTATGGAAAAGCCAATTTTCTGGTGGGACCAACTCGTTACAGAATATAATAGACTTTTAATATAACTAAAACAATTAATAAGTTAACTACACCCAATTCTGTTTTTACACGGTTTTTTTTACACGGTTTTGATTTAACACGGTTTGAAAATAATTTTTTATTCCATTTAGCACGATTCAAAATCATTTGAGCTTAGATTTTATATGTAAAATTTAAGTTTTGCGAAATATTTTTATATCAAAAATTTAGAGGAATTCCCTTTTTCTGAATACAAGCATTTTTACTTGTTAGAGCAATTGAAATGTGTTAATATTTTGTGAACTATCAATGTATCTCTCCAAGAAGACGACGAAAAGTACAAAAAAAAACTACAACGTAAAGAAATTTTTTTAGAATACAAAACTGAAATTTTAGATCGCCTTCGAAATGGAGAAGGCTCAACATTTCTTAACAAAATGTTCGGTTTAAACGAAGTCAGAGTAAGAACTATAAAAAAATTAAAATTGATTTAGGCAATCGTTGATTTCTGGATCGAAACTATCTGTTAAGTCTTCATCATACACTAAAGATGCAAATAAATGGTGCAAATGCACCTTATATGTACATGCATATATGTATGTGTAAAAATAAACATGATTTCTTGTTCTTAAAAAAATTCCCTTTTTTCACTAATTTTAATAGGTTTTAGACATAAGGAACCAATCACCTATTTTTGTGTATGATCAATGTCTTTTTTACACGTTTTTTTTACACGGATTTTTCGGGAACCAATCTACCGTGTAAAAACATAATTGGGTGTATATATGAAACGAGAATGGATTGACAGGTTATCGCTACAATACCAGATATATGTACGTGGGATAAAGAAATTATTTAGTGTGACTTCATATTCGCATAAATGAACGAAATATACTTGGAATAGTTAAAAAGTGCAGATCTCTAAAAATAGTACATGGCTGGCTTGCCGGCTTTTAAATACTTCTCGTAAGATAAAAAGTAAAATAGATGGATGAATTTTACATACAAAGACAACGAGTTGTGTTTTCAATTAAAAAAAGCAAAAGCAATTTGTATAGTAGAGGTAATTGTACGCATTAAAATATTTTCCAATTTATATATCTGCCATTATTTACTTGTATTTCTACGAACATCTTTCAAAAGTATGACAGAAAAATTTATTCATTGCAAAATAAAATACACACTGTTAATGTTTGCCATAAATTCTTCTCCCGTTCGAGTTGCCTCTGCATATTAATGAAATTATAATAATGTTAAGTCCTGTGGATGGCTTTTTTATTCAATACAAATAATTCGTTTATCAATTTTTATTTATCTGTATAAAATACATTTTTAAATTTTCTCCATTTTTAATTCACAAGCTCGTACAATATGCAAACATACTGGAACGAAGTTTGATCTCAAAATTGCTTTATGAACTCAGTAGAAAAAAAAATGAAAATTAAAATTGGTAACAATATCAAACGTAAGTACGTTATTAAGAATGTCCAGAAATTGCCTGGCAGGTATAACTAAGAGAGAACTGTATATCTCTTCACTTGGAGGTAAAAGCTTTTATTTTAACCATAATAAAAATCAAACTAAAATTTATTCTAGGCATACTGGCAGATAAAGAACTCATAAATTTATAAAATAATCGTTACAGCCATAGATAACACATAGATGGCCAACTCTCCAAATGTAAAAAATGCTGCTACAAATGTCTTCACATATACGGGTTCGGTGTGAATTCAACACACTTAGGGACATAAATTTTTTATTCACATTTAGACACTATTAAGCGATATTTCATTGCACTTTCCAAATATCTAAACAATTTTGAATTTTTGCACAAAAAATTATTTAACAATTTATTGTATTTTAAATTTTTTAATACTAAATAAATTTAATTTTGTTGACATTTGTTTGGTGAAATTTATTTCTACACATAATTGTATTTTTTGATGAAAATTTTCAAATCAATATAATAAATATTTAAAATTAGCATTCAATCTAACGTTTTTCGCACATAAATATATTAGAAAAATACAAAATTTATATTTTTTTTAAAAAAGCAAAAGAATTATTTAATTTTAACATCTAAAATTGAATGTAAAAAAATATTCTGTTTTTACAAAATATTCTATACAACTGTGTTCAGTTTAGTTGCTGTGGGGAATTTTTTTTTAAACCCACACTTATACAATTTTGCCTACCAGTACATTCTTAGACTTAGTTTTTTGACAAGAGACTTAGGTTTTTGACGTTTCAGTTGACTATCTATGTATTATCTATGGTTACAGGGTTCGAACAATATATATGGTATTGACAGAAAAGTAAAAAAGCCTATTTATGATTCCGATCTAAAACAGTAGAACAAGACATAAACTCCGTAAGCTAGGACTCGTCGCATATTAACTAAAAATAAAGAAATGAAGGTGGCCATTTTTGTCAACAACAGAAGAATAATGAAAACGTTGTTCTGTTGGAATTTTCTACAGCTATCGGCTTTCGACGTATATTATTATAGGATGCTCATTTTATGCCCTGTATACAAACAAACAGTGCAAATTTTAACATCTACACTGAGGAAAAAACGACGTTGCAAAATCGACAACGAATGTGGTCACTTTGATACTTCTACGTTGTCACTTTTGTTCAACAACGGGTGTTGTCAACTTATAAACGAACGCGTTCGAATTTTCAACGCACGTTTTCAACTTGTAAACGAGCTTTGTCGAGTGACAACAACCGTTGTCAATTTTCCAACAAACGTGCTCAAATTAACAACGCAATGTTATGAAATGTTTTTCATTGTCAAAAATTTTTTTCAATTTATGCAGACGCATTTGTAAAAATAATATTATGAATGGAGAAATAAGCTATTGGAGATTGACCCTAAACGTCTAGAGACGTTGTGATGGTAAAAGATTCAATCTTTATAGCCAACGATGATAGTGACGATAAAAAATTAAAAAAATTTCTTAGAACCCATTACTTTGGAATCAATTTCAGATGACTTGAAATGTAAGTAAACCAAAGTTTTGTTGTTCCAAAAGTGTAATATGTACTTTTTCTAGCTGCACAAGTAATATTAAGGAGTCAGCGATTTTTGAAAAATAAAGATTGAAAGGGAGCCCTGCCACCATAGGACTGCGAGTGGAGTTTAGAGAGAAGTACATATCTATAGGTAATATAAAGATTTTTATTTTTATGTTCATATAAAAATACAGTTCGGAATTGATGATGACACAACCTTTGTGCAATCTAAGATAGACCAATGGTGCAAACATGATGTAACCTCCAATAATACACCTGCGCAAATTGATCTAAGGTAAGAGCATTTCCAATTGGTTTTATATAGAAAAATTTTGTTGTGGTATAATTTAGGATTCGAAGACATTGTTAAAATAAACAACAAACGAAAGTCAGGGTCTAAATATGCGGACTAAATATTATGTTAAAAATAAAAAAGTGAGTATATAGTTAGTGTTATTATTTTGGAGTTTCTAAGCAAAGATTACCCATTCTAGATTTTATCCCCCATATTCATAAAAAGTAAAACTTATTTAAAATATATTTTAGAACAACTTTTATATGAAAAATTTGTTCTAAAATAGATTTCAAATATATTTTATTTTTTATAAATATGGGAGTATAACTTTACCGTTTCATGTATATGCTATTTTTAGAATTAAATTTATTTAATATTTTGTACTAGTAATTAAAACCATAATTTGTTAATAAAATAATTTTATAAAAATTTATGATTATTGTTTTATTACTATGGTAAGTTTGGAAGGGAATGACCATTTATAAATCAAAAACAGTATGGTGTCAACTTTACAACGGTATGGTGTAAAATCAACACCGATATGGTGTTACTTCGACAACAATTTGGTTTCAAAGTGTACACGTTCGTTGTCATTTCAACAACCCTTCGTTGTCAATATTTCGTTGTCGAATTGACACCGGTCGTTTACAGTATGAGCACAAACGTGGTTGATACACTTTCGATACTGAATGTGGTCACTTTGTACACGGATGGTGTCATTTTTTCTCTGGGTGTACATAAAGACAACTTCGCCTACCATCAGCAAAGGTCTTATACCATTTATGATGAGCTTCACAGAAAGAATATTTTCACCAATTAAAAGGATTAATGGGTTTCATAATAGACCGATTGGTAGCGCGCTAGTCTACCAACAGTCTGGAGGTTTTGGGTGGGATTTCCACCAAAGACTCTGGATGTTTTTTGCAGACAAGCAAAAGCTGCAGTATTGTTTAAAAAAAAAAATAATTAATTGATTAAATTATTTCCTTTAATAATTATATTTTTATTTTTATATATTTTTTCGTCTGTTTAAAATAAATATATAATTAAATCAATTAAAAAATAAATTTAGCTTTAATTTAAAATTAATTAAAAATTAATTGGTGCAAAAAAATTTTTCTGTGTAGAAAATTTGTTATTTTTTTCCTGGTGAAAAAAAGTTTATAGCAAAAAAGTTTAAGCAAACTTTCATGAGATTTTAAATCAGCAGAAAATTTAAACCTAAGAGTTTTGCTTAGAAAGCAAACAACTAAATTTCTGATCGTTTTTTTCGTTGTAAAAGCTACAGGATGTTTTCCACTTGTTTTTATTAAACATTGAAAATATTTGTTACCAAGAGTACGCAAAAAGAGGGTAGGAATAATTCTGGGGTTCAAAAAGTCTTCGAGTAATTGCGTAAGGCGTGTTAAAGAAAAAAGTTTTTTGCAGGATAAATTTTCCAGTTTCATTTCCTCACCATATTCCCCAAAAACTAAACCTAATTAAATTTTTCATATAGTCTATTCCAAAGGCCAAAGTATTAACTAAAAATCCTGAAACTATAAAATCATTAAAAATTACTTTCCCCCATGAATGGGATAATATAACGAGTGATTTTTTAAGAGCTTGAGAACTTTTTTTTTAAAAAAAACGCATAAAATTTGCAAAATCTCATCGGTTCTTTATTTGAAACGTTAGATTGGTCCATGACATTTACTTTTTGAAGATAATTTCATTTAAATGTTGACCGCGGCTGCGTCTTAGGTGGTCCATTCGGAAAGTCCAATTTTGGGCAACTTTTTCGAGCATTTCGGCCGGAATAGCCCGAATTTCTTCGGAAATGTTGTCTTCCAAAGCTGGAATAGTTGCTGGCTTATTTCTGTAGACTTTCGACTTGACGTAGCCCCACAAAAAATAGTCTAAAGGCGTCAAATCGCATGATCTTGGTGGCCAACTTACCGGTCCATTTCTTGAGATGAATTGTTCTCCGAAGTTTTCCCTCAAAATGGCCATAGAATCGCGAGCTGTGTGGCATGTAGCGCCATCTTGTTGAAACCACATGTCAACCAAGTTCAGTTGTTCCATTTTTGGCAACAAAAAGTTTGTTAGCATCGAACGATAGCGATCGCCATTCACCGTAACGTTGCGTCCAACAGCATCTTTGAAAAAATACGGTCCAATGATTCCACCAGCGTACAAACCACACCAAACAGTGCATTTTTCGGGATGCATGGGCAGTTCTTGAACGGCTTCTGGTTGCTCTTCACTCCAAATGCGGCAATTTTGCTTATTTACGTAGCCATTCAACCAGAAATGAGCCTCATCGCTGAACAAAATTTGTCACATTTGAACATTTCGAACCGAACACTGATTTTGGTAATAAAATTCAATGATTTGCAAGCGTTGCTCGTTAGTAAGTCTATTCATGATGAAATGTCAAAGCATACTGAGCATCTTTCTCTTTGGCACCATGTCTGAAATCTCACGTGATCTGTCAAATACTAATGCATGAAAATCCTAACCTCAAAAAAATCACCTATCTGTCGATATTAGTGCAGTATTTCTGGATAGGCTATAAACAGGCAAATGTCCAATATATGATCAACAGTTAATGGGGTATTGCAAACACCGCATATAGGTGTGTATGTCCTCTCCTGATAGTAAGTAGAATTATGTAGGTTAACGTACGTCCAAGTCTTAATCTTTCGAATAACTTGACGTTGTTGAAGGATTAATTTTTTTAAAGCGATTAATGTCTATTTTCCAATCGATGAGTTCTAATGAATTGATTTCCTTAAATATTTGTGATTCTATATCTTTATTTTCTTGTATATAAAAAAAATATTAATAGTAATCGTTGTGTATAACCTGCAACTCTGTCTGCCCTATAGTTGCCTATAAGCTGAGTAACTTCCTCCATATCTACTTTTTAACAAACAGGCACTCCATTCCACACAAATATCTAAGATCTTCTTTAACACCAATTTTCCTATAAAATCTTTTAAAACTTCATGTTCATATACCAAGATAATTTTTTATTTTTTAATATTGCTTCTGTACAACGATATGAGATTTAAGATTGCGATTTATTTATTTATTTATTTAAAAAGTCAAGGTTTTACATGTTTGCTTAAAACTAATTTATTAAGTTATAATTCCTTTCATACTATTGTATCTTATAAGGACTTGTCAAGTTATTTTATTTAGATGTTTGCAGCATGGCCGCTTACAATAATATTAATGATAATTTTATGTTAAATAATACATTTCTTAAAAATTTCCCCAAAAAAAATTAAAAAGGGAGGGTACAACGATATTCCAGTTGGGACGTAATAACGTCGGTATTTTGAGATTTGCATTGTATAACTTTTTTATTTTCAGCGAAAGAATAGTAAAAGAAAATATTGTGAAAACTCAGAAAAACAATTTCTGATCTAGATAAGAAAATAATATATTTTATCGAACTACAATGATCAAAATGCATATATAACCTTATTGTGTTGGGGCATTCCAAATCCGAAAAAAAATACAATGATCAAAAAGTTCTCATTTTTTCTACTCCTTAAATCACAACCAGGCATTTAAGCTCTTTTATCGCTTCGAATGAAAGTAATCAAAATAATAAAAATATATTAATTTATTGTGTGATAGTTTTCTCTTAAGACAATTTTAAGACTCGCCATGTATTATTTATTTATTTTTTGTGCACACACACAAAGAAAAAACATGGTTATTGTATAGTCACGGCAACCACACTATGTTCTCTGTAACAATAGATGTTTGCTGTGAACAAATTATAGTTATTTAAAACAATACTTTGGTCACGATAAACAAGTTTATTGTTAACAGTTAATCATTCAATGGTTATACGCACCAAAAAAGCAACATGGTTGATTTGAAACATATTAAAATCCAAACCACAACCAAATTATTTTTAATATTTAAAAATTATAACCATAATATATTATTATTAAACATAGTATGTTAAGTTTGACTAAAAATGAACAAACAATGTTTGGTTTTAAAAATACATATTTTGGTTTTGACATTTTTACAGTTCAGAAATATGTGTGTTCATCTAAAACCGTAAAACACCAAATACACATTTGTTGTCAACAAATAAATTTGTTTTTTATTATAAATGATAGTTTTAAATTATTAATATCAAACACATAAAGAGGTAAGCAGAAAATATCAAAATATGTATGTAAGTCTAAATGGAAATATTCGTGTATTTGTTTTTTGTTTTTTTGTTATTTATAAATATATTCATACGTTGTCACATATAACCATTTACATGTTTCAAAATTTATTATAGTATGTTTATATTACAAACATAACTATGGTTGTATTTTATAATTTTTATGTACGACAATAATATGTTCCTACGACAACAATATGTATTTTTATATATAACCATATAATACAACCATAACATGTTGCTCTTAGATTATGGTTACCTCAACCATGTTTTTTCTTTGCGTGCATACACAATGTATGATTGCAATAAATATTGTTTACGAATATGTGCATGTAGTATATAAAATATATTGTTGATTGCTTGTTGCAAATGTGGCAATGGTGTACTGCAAGTTTATATGATCAGAACATTTTTTTATGATGCAATGTTTTGCTGTCGAATTTTATTAAAATAATTTGTGTGAATTTCAGACATTTATTTCTATAAACATAACTCTTTCTTATCTCTTTGTGATATTTCTTTTCAATTTTTCATTTCATACAATTTTAAAAGTATTAAAAGAAAAATATTTTAAAGCATTTCAGCATGTCATAATGTTCTAGTATTTTTCCAGTAAAACGACAAACCCCATTAATCTATACATAAAATAAAACTGTAACAGGACCAGTTCGGTACATGAAATAATTTTGGAAAATTTTGTTATTCGATATGGCATATAAAATATCAATTTTTGTAGTTTTTGTTTGTCTGATTGTATGTGTTTGCCCCTCTTAGAAACTACTGATATAATTTGTATGTTATAAATAAATTGGTAGTTATTTAATATTGTTATTATTATTAACGTAGAGGGAATATCGAAACAGACCACCTTCTTAATAGTTCCCTTTTCGACCACCTTCCGCCCTCAATTATTACACAGTACGACAAAATCAAATTTTTTTGAGTACACACGAGTACTGTTAACAGAATATGAAAATAGGCTTAAAATAAAGAAATACGTGTCTCGGCGTGTCTTTGCTATAGCACGTCAGAATTGTAAGAAAATCGATTTTAAAAATTCGAAGGACCGTGGAGGTTCACTTGTAGCGAATACTATTATAAAAAGTTCTATAAAAATAGAATGGGTGAACCGATTTAAATGCTTGAGCCAGTTTTAAAAAGGGAATTAAATTTGGATTTGTTTTATTTATTATTTATTTGTCTTCATCGTTCATCGATTCGTCTTATTGCGCAATGGAAACAAACATCCATCAGTTCCAATCGTTTACTCAAGAAATACGTCAGAAAATTATGAAAATATGAAATTAATTTTTGAGTTAATTAATTACAATCATGTGTATTCGATGGTCCACAGACAAAAACACTAATTCAAAATGATGTATTTAGGAGTTTATTGAATCCTGTTGAAAAACGTGCATGGGAAATAAGAAAGCGGATAACTACAAGGATATTGTTAAAGAAATGGTTTCAGCTTATGGTGAAATGAAAGTTAACATTTCTTTAAAAATTCATTTTTTGCACAACCATTTAGACTTTTTTCTTTCAAATTTGGGTGATTTAAGCGATGACCATGGAGAACGCTTTCATAAAGATATTGTTACAATAGAAAATCGTTTCAAAGGAAAAGACATGACTCACATGCATGCTGAATATTGTTGGAATTTATGCCGTGATACAAATCCTGAAGTTTACACACGAAAAACTAAACGACCAACATTTTTTACACAAAATAATAGTTAAGATATCATATTAATTTTTGTATTTTTACATTACATTGAATTACATTACATTTTTGGATATTTTTTAATTTTACATGAAAACTAAAGCGCCATATAGCGGAAAAATTGTTTTTTTTTTTAATAAAAACAAATCCAAATTTAATTCCCTTTTCAAAACTGGCTCAAGCATTTAAATCGTTTCACCCATTCTATTTTTATAGAACCTTTTATAATAGTATTACGTTACAAGTGAACCTCCACGGTCCTTCGAATCTTTAAAATCGATTTTCTTAAAATTCTGACGTGCTACAGCAAAACGCCGAGACACGTATTTCTTTATTTTAAGCCTATTTTCATATTCTATTAACATTTCTCATGTGTAACAACCACTTTCGTACTGTGTTATAAGCAACCGATTTTTAATGTATGGCAACCTTACTCTCATTAAGTCACGTGCTGCCACCAACCTTTATTGCTAACTTTAGTGATTTCGGACTGTTGGCTGGAAATTTTCGACCTTCTTTCTCATCGCAGAGTCCCTTTGTCTAAGATTTAGGTCTCATACTGGCTTCCACCACTCGTCCTAAGTCTTATGTTAGTCAGTGCTGAAAATTCACACACAATATGCGCTGACATCTCAGCTTCTTCCAGGCACAGTCGGCAAGTATCATATTCGATTTTCATCTTAGCTAGTTAGAAGTTCCCATGACCTGTCGCTAACACAGATATCCAGCTAAAGGTAGTTCTATTATATCTGACCACCCTACTGGCCTTCGAGCCAAGGGGCTCTTGGAGCACCATTTGAGCATCATCCCTCCAACTTTCTATGCTAAATCATTTCACCCACTTCAGTACATTCACTTACATTAGGCTATTCCGCAGTGCTACTCGGGGTTCTTGTCCTCAGAATTTCAAAGCAAATCCCCCTGCATTCCCAGTTGCTGTGCATATGTTTTCTTTATACCTATCATTGTTACCTCATTAACCAAGGCACCTCATGCATTTTATAACCGACTGTTTGTCAACTATTTCCTCCTTACACCCGACTTTCAAGTAGGTGCCTAACCGCATGAAGTAGCCCAAGCAGTTCTCTCTGGTAAACGGAGACGTTCTCCAATAATATTTTAAAGTATTAAAAGTCTTTAATTTTCAAAATTAACATTTATAGGATTTAAAGCTTGACTTTGATAAAATTTGAAGTAGTAAGTGCAAATTTAAAAATATTGTTTAAGATATTGCTTTGTTTAAACTAGCCTTAAAATAAATACACAGAAAACAATTGTTGCACTAATTACTGATTTTAATTATTTTCAGATACAAAATTAATTAATTTTTTAATTGACTTAATTATATATTTTATTTACAATGAATAAAAAAATATTCTAATTAAATAAATAATTGAATTAATTAAAAATTTAATTAAAGTTATATGTGAAACTAATTAAAACCTTTGGTGCAAAAAATGGTTTCCATGTAAATACCGAAGTAAACAGTCAGAAAACTAAAAGACAAAATTTCAAGACATTTATTGTAACTTTTTGGAAATATTGAGAATTGGTCCTTTATGTACTTTAGGAGAATAACTGCAAAAGTCTACTTAACATCTTAAGTTTTGTTATCGTCAATAACTCATTTATGGTAATATGTAAGGACATATTTCTTAATTTTTAAAATGCCCACAATTCTACTTCAGAAATACATAATAAGAGATAAGCAGTTTATCCTTATATCCATGGAATTGTTGAAAGAGTTTAAAAGATTTTTGTTTAATTTAGATGTGACCGGGCGTATGAATGATATTTGATTAAATTAATTATTAATCATACGTATCTTAATATTCAAACCTAAAGCCAAAACGGTAAGACTAGCTGTGTCCGCCATTTCGTCAGAGTCCATCAATATTTTGTTCGATTTTGCTTTGAATGCAATCCAAAGACCCTTAAGATTTTAGTTTTTTTTTACGAGAAGTAACAGGCAATTAATGCCTACATTAAATGTAATACTTCCTTTAGAAAAGGATAGTAGTAGATAAGACAAATGGTTAGTGCGATAGTAAAGCTTCGCAAGCGCTTCTGGTGTTCTTTGGGCGAATTAGTTTGATGCTAGCATAGCCAATTAATAATTATTTTACTTCGCCGGCGACTTAGTGCTATTTGGTAATACTGGCGATTTAGTGCTATGTGGTAATACCGGCGTTTTTAGTTCCACCTTAAGATATGCTACGTATCAGTTTATGTATTTTTTTTTTACTTTATAAAAAGTAAAGTATTCATATCCGGTTAGTTCAACTGCGTACTTTTACTGCTTTTTCTCCACTTTCTAAGATATTTTTGCGGAAAAAAAGTATCCTATTATGGGACCAGGACAAGGATCTAGTAGTTTTTATGTGATAAAAACGTTAATGAAAAGCAGACAGACAGACAGACAGAAGTGAGTTACTATTTTATTATATGTTTAGATTTACATACTGACTGTTCCACAATGTCGCAAGAAATCGTTCGTTCGTACGATTACATTTAAAACGAAAACAAATTAAACAATGTTGGTTTTGTTTTAAATGTATTTTTTCGAACGAACGATCTCTTGCGACGTTGTGGGTAAGGCAGATAATTTTTAAATTTTCCGTTACAAGTTGACAAGCCTAAAATATACCTTAGCTACTCACACATTTCCAATTTGATGGCATTGTTAAGTCCCTAAATAACTGCATTTTGGTACTTTGACGATCCCCTTTAGAAATATCGCTCAAATAAGGCATCTTAATATATTTAGCTGAAATTTTAACATAAAATTGTTTCTTTTGACACCTTGATTCATAATAAAAAAATATTATTGTCACTTAAATATATTCATAAATAAAAGTGTTCTTCAGTTCAAGTATGGTGCCCCCGCGTTCATACTCCGTTACAGTCTTTAGTAATAAGTTTATCTAAGTTAAAGAAGAAATATATTTAAAACAGATGTAACTCTCGTTACACAATTATTAGGAAAAAATAATTTTATGAGTTTGTTGAGTATTTTTCTTCTCCTATCTTCTGTCAGAGTTTACTTTTTTTTTCACAAAGAAAAAAATTGTCTTTATTACTACTTAACTGGGCTCGTCTTAACTTTGTTTCCATTTCCATTATTGGTAATTTTTTTCTACGTTTTTCTGCAAAGTTTTTTCAACTTTTGTTTTACTTTTCTCAAGAGTTAAATTGTTGTCTGTGTCATCTATCTACCTTCATTTTTTATATTTTATTTTTTTGCTGTTGTTGTTTTTATTTATTAAGTTTGTATCTCTTTGGAAATTGCTATTGTTGTAAAGATTTTTATATGCATTAAGTGCATAGATATTATTTTTTTATAATTCTTTTATTATTTTTTATTTATTATTTTGTTCTAAGTTGCTTTCAGCTGAGTTACAAAAGAAATTGTCTTTTCAGGTGAATTATAACAAGAGCACTTATTTAAGTGAAGAAGTTTTTTATATACTTTTTTTAAATACTTTGAAGATACATACGTTTGTAGACGATGCCATGAAGATGGATAATTTGAAGTGGACGGCAGATACAAGGGAATAAAAGAGGTAAACAAATTAAAAAAGAAGTAGAGAAAGAAAAAACCTGGAAAACCAAGCCATTGAAACCAACAGGAAAACAGACAACCAGTTATGTAGTCAACCAAATCACCAGCCCAGCAACCATTTATTTATATGCCCTGTATATTTAGAATTTCAGGCATTTGACCCTGTTTTATACTACTAAAAGGCTGAGATTGTTTTTACAGCAGAAAATATATTGAAAAAATATATTAATAAATGGCTTACAATTTTTAATAATAATAAATGACCTTAAGCTTAAATAAAATATTTTATTGATGACTGGTTCTGTTTCAAAAAACCTTTACTACTCGAACTAAATTTTATATTATTGCTTGAACTTGATGGATATATAAAGTGAAAACTGACCGGATTTGAATACTAACTATTAGCTAAAACAAACTACAATCACTATAAAGCCAAGCTTTATTCTCCTCTATAAGAATGTGTTCTTTTCAACAAATAAGAATACGTCTTTTAAGAGAGAACAGGCCTCCATAGACTTATTGATGTTCTGAATGATGTAACCATAACCTAAGAGCAATACATATAGCTTAAATTAAATGGTTGTAGTTTGTTACAGAGAATAAAATGTGGTTCTTGTGACCACACCACAATCATGGTTTTTCCTTCACAGACTTAAAATTTGAATAAAATTTAATTAAATAATTTATTGATTAATTTATTTCTTTAATTTGGAATTTTTTCTATTCTGTTTTAAACCAATATATTTGAATTACATAAAAAATAATTAAACTTTAATATTGGGCTCTTTACTATCTTTCCTATCCACTTGGATTCATATCTCAACCACATCTTTACTTTCTATGTGTGACAGTTATTTGTCTTAAATGTCACCTCAGTTTCTATAGCACAAGCGCTAAGATCACTTATCCAATCTCAAAAATTGTATATTTTCCGGCTTTATTACTCAACCCCAAAGCTTACATTCGTTAAAGGCGAGTAAAATCACCAAGCTTTCTTCGCCTTAAATATATTTTCAATTTCCCATTTAAAATTGTCCATTTTTTTTATTTATTCAAGTCGTTAATCATGTCATCGGTGTATTTCTATTTCAACATAGTGGTAGGCGTTTTATTTTATTCATCTATTCTATAAATTTTCCTAAAGTACTTTTTTGGCTTAAGTCATTTTATATTTGTATTTTTATATTTTGTTTCTTCCTAACTATGTTAGCAAATACTATTTCTATTTGCTTGAGTTGGATGTTGTTTTGTTTTGTACAGATTTTTCACTAAAAATAATTGAAATTTTAGTGGTTTTGTAAAAAATGTTCACCATAAATTAATTTTCATTTTATTTTATTTCATTTCTACCAAAGAAATGTTGCTACATTTTTATACTTTTTATTCTTTTACTTCAGTTTTTGTAGACGTTTTCACTGTTCCATTCATTTAGGCAAAAAAAAATTTTTTGCTTTTTAGTTGTATTCACTTACATGAAAACAGGAAGAGGAAAACAACGCGCAAACGGACAATAGAACAGAAACATAGAGTGACAGACAGATGTTGAAATTTAATTTGCTTTTATTCTTGTTATTAAGCTGTTTCTTTTTATTTAATATTTTTTTCTTAAAATTTTATTCATTTTTCTTATTCTATATTTTTTTTTTTGTTTTTCAAGAGGTAGCGACATTTATTCTCTAAATGGAGAGCATTTAAGTATAATATGTTATGTATGTATATGTGTGTGTCTGTATTGTATATTAAGTTTGATTGAAAACCATTTTATATGCCAGATTTTAATAGCAATGTATAATTCGAAACCTTGAAAAATTTAATTAAAACTTCAAAATTCATTATATTTATTATAAAAATCGGAGTACTATTTCGATTTATATTATATTTAGGCAGGTATTGAAATCTATATTAAGATCTTAAACCATACTCTGCGTATATTTTTGACAGAATCTAAAATAATTTATAGATTAATTATTCTTTTTTCGAAAATATATTTGTACTGATTTTTGTTTTAAAGTTCTAAGTTCTAAGGATTCTTATGAGCACACCTACATAAATTACACTAACGAAAGGTAAAGGTTTAGTTTTATTTGCCTTATTTATTTACTTTTTTGCCTTATTTATTTATTTACTTTTCTTTTGTAAGTAACCCCCAGTAAGAGTGTTGTGATGCAGATATAGTTTATATATTTGCTTTCTATAGAGCTATGGATAATTACTCATGATTTTGCAAAATAGTTTTTAAATAAAATTCTATTGTTGTTCTGTAAATAGTCCTATTCTTGAAACTGTTACTGCAGTACTTCCCCACAAAATTTTAGTAAAATCCAAACTTATACTAGTTTTTCTTACAATATAATTAACTCATTTATTTGAAAGTGCTATTTATGGGAATATGAAAAGACATGTTTCTTAATTTTTAAAATGCCCAGAGGTCTATTTCAAAAATACAGAATAAGATAGAGATAATCAGTTTTCCTTATTTTCGTTGAACGAGTTTGAAACGTTGAACGAGTATGAGTGATATTAGATTAAATTAATTATTAATTATACGTCTCTTAATCTTCCTCACCATTTCGTCGGTCAGTGATACCGATGAATCACTTTTGTGGTAATTTCGCGAAAACGAAAAATGGCAGCTCCATCATTCTCTCAGTATCTTCATTATTTCTCATTATACAACGTTTAGTGTAACAAGTGAGTTTGAGTTGAAGTGTTGTACCGGTGATTGCTAATTAGACGGTCTGTGAGACCGACTTATAGTTAAGTGTCACATTTTCGACAGGTAAGTTGGTTTTGCTAAATTGAAAATTTTTAGATGAAAATGTACAATTAGCGATCAGTTTATATGATTTTAAAAAATAATTATGTTTAAAGTTAATTATCGTGAGATTTTCTTTAGATATGGCAGATATTGAGCGCATAAGAGCTATTCTGAATGAAATCGATTCAGATCTAGATTTTGATATGGAAAGTGGTACTGAATACGAATATAATATTGATGTGTATGAAGCAAACACTGATACTGAACAAGAAGACTCCGAGGAAAGTGATGTTGAAGATTTACAGGACGCTAAATCAAGCCACAAGCTCTAACGACTTATTGAAATTTACAAAGAATAACCTAATAATGAGGCATATATTTTAAGCATTTTGAAATTAATTTTTTTTAGTGTTCCTGTTTTTTCTTGAATTCATTTTGTTTTTTTGATTACTTCTAAAATATATGTTAATAGAAAAACAACATTTTATAAATGTAGTGTTTTGTGAATGAATTTTTTTTTTTTATTTTTATATTTTTGATCGTAGACCTACTAGGATCAAAAATACCAAATTATTGTGATGAAATATAAATTGATGCTGTGAGCTAAAAAAACTTAATTTTGTTTTTTTCTTACTGCAGTTATTTCAGATTAGTTTGTAAAATATGTCCACTGCAAAATTTTTGAAAATTTTAGAATAGTTTTGAGATACCGAGAAATACTTGAAATCGGTCTGAGAGACCGAGAAATGGGAATGTGTCGCACAAAAATGAAAATAGTCAGGAAGGTTAATATTAAAACATTAAGCCAATAAGGCAAGATCTACATAATGGCATTGTTGGTACATTTTGGTACTTTTACGGTGTTTTTACTTTACTCTGCTTTCTATAGAGCTACCCGACTATAAAATAAAATTATTTTTTTTATTATTGTTCTGTAAATAGTGTGTAAAACACCAGTTTTCAAAAAAAGGGTCTGCAGAGATATTTTTAACCGTAAAAATATGCTATACTTAAAACAAGTTGCGGTAGTGCCGCTCCATAAAATTTTTGTAAACTCCAAATTTCCACTAGTACTATACTTGCGGGAACAGTCAGGAAAAAATTAAATTAAATGGTGTTTTGTAAATTAAAAAAAAAAAAAAAAACAGTGACAAAATATAATTTTTAAAGAAAAACAAATTGAAAAATTCGTTCAGTTTCGAAAAAAGAAAGAAAGGAAGGTAGGTGGATAGGGCTGCAGATTACATTTGGAATTATAATATATATTTCATAAATTAGTAACAGAAATCGAGGTAAAAGCGAAAAAAATCACCGGTTACAGTAAGCCAAATTCAGTCTTTTAATTTACACCCAAAGAAAATATATGGATGAGGTAATTATAATCTAATAACAACATATTAATATTAAATCATATGGTTGTATTTTAAACAAATTTATTAATAAACATAATAACAATATTATTATGTTGAACACTGATACAGATATAGATATAAACATATTATAAAAAAATATGAACACAATATAATAAACATTTATCATATTATGATCAAATATAAACATTATAAATTAAACGATTATTGAATGATTAAAAAACTATGAAATTTCACAAATAAAAATACACATGACGATTTAATTAATCATAAAATAACAATTCATAATATTAACCTAATATACATAGACGAGTATAATGTCAAAAAATTTATACAAATTCACAGAGAAAAAAATATATTTCAATTTTTTATATATATTTTTTTTTTTAGGAAAACCCAAATCAGTAAAATCCAATGACTAAAAAAAATATTGTTTGGTTTTAGTCATTCTTTGGCTACATAGGGATCAACTAAACATATTTTGTTTATTATTAATAAAGGGTCCGCGATCGAACGTTTTTTTTTTTCAACTAGTGCTTATTTCGTTAATGATAATACTTAACTCATGTCTGATTTGACAGATAATTAGTTTTATACTTCCGCTGAACGAATATGGTTGTGTATACGCTTGAACAACGCTGGGAAATATTGACTTACAGAAGATGCCGATTTTGCCAAAAAAAATCATCTTTTCAGATGAAGCTTATTTTAATCTTGGCGGGTATGTAAACTAGCAAAATTGTCGCATTTGGGGCACAGAAAACCCGCACGCATACATTGAAAAGCTGATGCACTCAAAACGAGTCACTGTTTGGTGCGGATTTTGGTCCAGAGGCATAATTGGGCCATTTTTCTTCGAAAATGAGCAAGGAGTGGCGATCGTTATCGGACCATGTTGAACGAATTTTTGAAGAGGAGGATATTGGCAACATTTGGTTTTAACAGGACGGCGCTACTTGCTACACAGCCGAAGGTACACTCGATGTTTTGCGCCCTGTTTTTGAAGATCGCATTATCAGCCGCAGAGCTGATGTCGTTTCGCACTTTGATAAGTTTGTTAATTTTTGAATAAAATATATTTTTTCGGCAAAAAGCATTTTATTTCATTAATTTCGATAATGTAGTCCAGTTAATTCTAGTTATTCGCTCCAATTAATAAGATTTCACCAGGCCCTCAATATAGAAATTTGTTTCAATGATGAACTCTTTCCTTGATTCAATCTCTTATCACCCAGATATTTCTTAAAAATTGGAAATAAGAAATGGGCTAAATCTGTAGAATATTCTGTGGGTGGGGTATTAATTCGTAGCCCAATGCTTGGTTTTTGCTGAAGTAACTGCACACGCGTGCATTAACTTGACACAACAGTACTTTTGTTATTTCCTAAATGAGCTTGCGTTACACCAGACTAAGGAATTTTTCAATACAAGAATAGCAGGAAGACCATCAAGTCTTCCTGCTAGGTGGCAACAGCAGGACAAGGAGTAATTGATTAGTGACAAGGACGGATTTTAAGTTATTATCTGGCCAAGTTATAAATCGAGGTAAGACGATACTTGCAGACTGTGCCTGGAAAAAGGTTAACATAAAAAGGCTTTTGAGTACGTGCAGACACATATTAAAAAAATGAGATACTGTGGAGACCTTAGCGTTAAGCCAATATTAATAACTACTGTGGACTCTGTGATGAGAAAGAATATCGACATGTATCAGTTGCCAGTTTGAAATCTTTACAATCGAAAGTAAAAGACTAACAGCACGAGACTCAATGAAAGTAAGGTATTCGTAAAATTTCCAGTCAGATACCAGAAATCATTCAGGAACAAAGGTGATTAAAAAGGGACCCATGAAGCTTCGTCACCACAAAATAAAAATGAATAATATAACAATTTATTTTGGACCATCTAAACCTTTAGCATTATTTTTACTATCTAGTACGACCACAATGAAGCTCTGTAAACTTGATGGTACAGTCCTCATATTATTTGTCAGTTCTTCTTTGGTTTCAGTGATGGTTTTTTTTACATAAAAATTTGTGTTTTATCAGCCATAGAGTTTGTTTCGTTGGCCTTTTTGCTTGAGTGCCTCGATAGACCCATTGGTAGCTCGCTATACTACCTGTCTAAAGGTTGCTGGTTCGATTTCTGCTGACGAGCAAATAGCTTCGCAGAGGTAGTGTTGTCTTTTAATAATAATCTTTTAATAAAATAAACAAGATTGTCTGCTTTGTAATGGCTGTCAAAAACTAAGTCGCAGCTTTCTGAAAAAGTAATAGAAAACAATTAATGGGAGTAATAGAAAACAGTTAACGGGAGCAGTTGCTGCTCTATAAATACAAAAATTCTCGCATATATCACTTTGTTCTCGTAAAACACTTACATACATATGAAGCATTATTTTTCAAATACGACTCCTAAAATTAAATCCATACCATCCATACTAAGGCACAGTAGAAAGACAGTCTACTAATAAATAATTAAGATTTATTACGTTATTTATTCGCATTTTCGAACTACAGCAAACAAATCAAATCCAAATAAAGCTTCTCAATAAATTTTCACATTTATTTTCCCTAGAAACATCACTCGCAAGCAACGAAATAAAAATTGGGTTATAAAACACATTCGTTACTTAACAAAAAAAAAAAAAAACGTTGTTGCCAAAAATCATCCCTCGAAAAAATGTAATAAATTAAATATGAAGTCAAGTAAACAGGTAGGAAATGACATATTCGAAAATTAAGTTGTGGAAAAAAACTCTACTAAAAGCTACAAAATTTTGGCTTATGTCAATCAATCAAAGAACAGAAATAACAAAACATAAAAAATATATATATTGATTCCAAGCTTAATGCAATGCATGAAAATGTATTTTGTATTTAAGCACTGTTCGATAATGAGTTTGTTGGAGTGTACGAATTCATGTATATAAAAATGTACTTATAAGACCGTAAAGTATGAAAAATCAATTCTTTTGTGTGTCAATTTCACTTGATAATGTCATCATCAGCATTGAGAAGGGCGGCAGTGGCAGTAGCAGTAACAGTAACAGAACTAGACATGGACGAATGGTCGTCTTGAACATCAATAGTTTCAATGTGTAATAAAACACAATGCACTTACATATACATACATATTTGTATGTATGTATATACATAGTATGTACGATGACTTACAATATTTGCTTTTTATAAAACAATCATATTTTGTTTGTTCAGTTGTTTAATTCAGTTCAGTCATCTGAACATTTAGCTCAGTCAGTGGCACATAAAAAAGTATGAACATATGAAGCTAAAAAAATAAACTTAATAAATTGTGTTGTCTATACACTAAAATAAAACAGTGAACATCATCGTTATCATTATTATCAGCGTCATATGAACAACAGCAAATAGCCACATATCAACGTCGTCAACTACAACATCAATATATCACCAACACAGATATGACTTTTTCCAGTCACTGATTGCCATCCTACTATTATTTTTAATATTATTTTCTGTTTTTTTTTTTTTTTTGTTTAGGTAGAGGACGTCTAAGTAAAAAAATTGCTTACACAGCAAAAATTAATTATATAAATAACAAGTGGTCAAAGAGTTCAGTAACCCTAATGAACAAAAAGCAGCGAAAAAACTGAATGAGATAGAAAATGCAAGAATATAATAAACATTAAATTGTGAAATGTCCTTATAATATAAAATTATCATATAAACTGTGACAATAATAATATCTATCTTTCAGTAGGGAATTCCGAACTTTGACAAATGAAGCTTTTATATATAAATATAATATAAAAATATAAATGTAATATAAAAATATAAATATAAATTATATAAATTACAAATTATATCCCAATTTATAAAGTATGTTTTACCAAATCATCATAGACGACCGTAGAAAATGTCGTGTGTTTGCTTAATGTTCCCTAGAAGTTTTGAAAATTTGTATCGAATAATCATCTGCAGTTTTTGAATTTGGGACGATAGCAATCAGAACATCAAATTAAGTACAGGCGGCGTCACCGGTCCATATTTCTTTGAGAACGAAGTTCGCTAGGCCAATTTGAAAAATTCGAATAATAATGCGAAATATATTGGTTTTTGGTGACGAAAAAAAATATAACTTGGTTGACCCAATTATTATTTTCATGATACGAGAAAAGAAGAGTTTTTTTTTGTTAAATCGTCATCACAGCTGAGATACAGATATCATGTATTCTGCAACAATATAAAATGATTCTGTACTATTTAATCTATTTAATCGGATTTTGAGCAAACAATTAATCTATTTTGCAATTTTTTCGTCGATTAATCAAAACCATAAACAATTTATTAATACTATTGTTGCCGCCACTAGCAAAACCGCTTAATTATATATTAAATATTTTTAATTTAAATCTATTACATTTTAAATGTCATTTTTATCTATTCGGAGTAACGGCTTTGCGCGCTAGGCCCAACTCCATTTTATTTAATTTTATTAATTTTTTGTACTTAGTTGGGTGGCGTGGTGATAAGTCTTTACTCCAGAAGATTTTCCTTAATTTTAATAATTTTTTTACTCTAGTGATTTCCATACCAAAAATTGAGTTTTATATTTTATATGTTCGTAAATGTTCCTTTACTTATTATCGTATATATGTGTATTTGTTTAGGAATTTTAATATAAGAAGCATTTGGTCAATAAATTAGATCTAATGTCTCTTTATTCCAAACACACTTACGGCAGAAGGCTTTATAGTATCTTAATGTTGAAGTAAAGAAAAAACAAATGAAATTAAAAAAATTTCGGGAAATTTTTCACTTTTGCGGCTACCTAATCGCTACCTAAACGGTGTTAAGAATCATTCCTAGGAAGTTTATATGTTCTAGAAAGTTGTTAACTGAGATCTTAGGTTCAGTTTTGTAGTTGATTGTTTCCTTGAATTTTGAACAGTTTGCTACCTATGGACCTGAACAGGTGAAAAAAGGTAAAAGAAATTGAATTTTTTAAAGTTTTTTGCGATTTTGACCTTGAAGATGAAGTTTTTTTGATTTTTATGTTAACAATTTTTGTTCTCTTTGACAAGAGCTACAATTTTGCCTCAGATAGTATATTAAAATTTCAAACGGTTTGCAAAATATGAGCTTGAGGAAATGATCATTTTTTTGCAAAAAAGAACATCGAGGCCCCACATCTTTGAGGGCCCATAAAAAAAAAACTGGAGGACTTTGGGCAAAACTGGGAGACGTGTCTTTTTTTTTTTGGTCTTTTATCACGTAGTGGTGTCCGTATATGGTTATTTTTTCCTTGTTGCACTGTGAAATCCAGTGGAAATCATTAGCGAGGCGGATTCCTCACCCCAACAAGTATATTTTATTAATGACAACCTGTAGATGATTTTAAAAAATGTTTTATAGATTTATTTACTTTAGTTGTGAAATTATTATAATTTTTCCTCCAATATGCAAAAAAAAATTTTTGAGGTAATATATAAAATATATAAATTAATAATAAAGTTATAATAAAGTTAGAATTTAATTGGCAATTGTATTGTGACATTAATTATTAATTATTTCATAAATAGTATGATTTGAACACATTTTAAACATAACATTTTACATAGAGTGCAAATATTAATTGGGTACTTTTGTACTTCAAACACATTTATATCAATATGTTAGAAATTTTATTTTTTGTATGGAACCCTCGTAGTAAGAAGAACTTTGAAACCTTTGAATTTTTTTCGAGCTATTTTTTAATAGTAATTTGCATTTTTTCTTACTCGCACAATAAATTGACTTGAAATTCTAAAATTAATCGAGCTATGGTTGATCAGATGGATACTCTATTCTGTACATAATGTCAGAGTTTTAAAAGAATTTATTTTAAACCAAACGTTATTATTCTTATTTGATCAACCGACCTAAATTTGACCATGCAAATAAAGACACCTTTTTATATAAAAAGTAAAAAAATAAGTTTTACAGGAAAACCGTTTAAATGTTACCCTATTTCAACGTTTTTCACGAGTATAAATACTGTAAGCATGGCTACGAAGTTACAAATTATTAGTAAGTAAGTTCATATAAGGTTCCGTGAAGAACCTCATCTTACCCTTAGGACCCTTTGTCTGTGTAAATATATGCTGTCATAAATATATTTGATAGTATTTGAAATTTTCTTAACGACGATAAGGAATCACTTATTTTAACCAACAAGTACATTAAAAGATTACGTGATATCTTACATATTCTTAAATATTTTTACATTTTTAGTTTTAAAAACACTTTTTATGTCCTTAAAATGAGTATCTAAAACTAAAAATGTTAAAATATGTAAGAATGCACTTAATTATTATTGAATTTTTAGAATTTTAGCGATAGCTTTAGCTACGAGAATTACAGAATATGGCACCTGGAATGTGATTTCGTTGCATTATTTGTAGTCATTTTATTATTCAATATTTGAAGGTCTTTTAAGCGAGGTAGCTAACACCTACTATTTAAATCCCTAAGTATAATATCACTGCACTATATGCACAATAGTATTAATGGTTCTTTTCATTAACTTACAAAATAATATATTTTTAATTGAAATAAATTAATCATATGAACAAAAAGTATTAAATTTTTTAAGTAGAGAATTAAAAAAAAATTGTTTTGTACTGGGTGTTTCAGTACAACGAGTGAAGGTCTTCGTTACTATTCTCGGTAATTTTAGTAAGAATATAAGTTGTATTTGATTGGCACACTACCCACTAGCCTACCGGAGTGCCCCTATAATAAATAACAAGTAATGCCCTTATGCAAAAGAAATAAACTCTACTTGAAGTGTACTTTAAGGCAAAATTTTCATATAAAATTTGAAATAAAGTAGACTTGAAGTAGACTTTATTTCTTTTGCATAATGTATATAAAATCACTTAACAGTTGTTAAAAGTTGTTTTTATATTTTTTTTAACAAATAATGTCAGTTAATGGTCAAATTTTGCCCAAAACTCTTTGATCATAACCAAAGTAATGTACAAACACTAAAATTTTTTATATTATATAAAAACAAAATTTAAAATTTTTTTTTTAATTTTTTTTTTCAAAAACAATTCCGAAATTAAAAATCGCAGAGCACCGCACCATCTTGTTTACCCAACAAAGTCTGGTTTAAGATTAGTATTAACTAATAACGGATGTTGGGAAGAAAACAAATAAACAAAAAGTAGCTTTAATTGCTAACCTAAGCTTGGCAGAAGCAGCAGCGAATATAATGTGGTAAATATTAAGACAAAAATATTAAAAACAAGAGGGAAACTTTAGGTAGAGGTAGTCTTCGTTCTCACCACCTGACGATACATGATTGAATGCGATTTTTCTCGTATTCTTTTATCTGAGTATGGTTGGTTAAGTAGATTATGTTTACAACTAAACACTACCCAAAGTATGTAGATACGAAAAGTGCTGATGACGGAAGTAGCTGTCTAGAAAATGTGCATTCCATCCTGATGGTGTCTAAAAATTTAATTTTCCCAATTTTTCTTTAATATTATCTCCTAATTTGTAATTTAATTTATTCTTTCTTAGAGAGAATAAAACGAACTAATGCTTGACTACAAATTTCGTATGTATGCAATTATTTTATGTTACAGACAATATAATGTGGTTCTTGTGAGAATACCACACCCATGGTTTTTCTTTGCTTGTACATACCTACAATGTTTTAAAATAAAAACATTCCTATTTTAAAGCTTCACGGATGGTTCAAGCTAATTCACCAGAAAATCTTTTTTTTTTTAATACTTATAACAAAAATATTAATAAAACTCTTAAAAACTGAATGAGAATCATTTTTGACATCTAGTAAATAAATGTTGTAGCCTTGTCAAAATACCAACAAACAACATTTGATTTTTCTTACTTCCATTCTATTATGGATTAGATTCGTGCCAACACTCCATGCATATTTATGGGGTAAAAAAAAAATCTCAATCCAAGCTAAGTTTTGCACCCACGAAAGAAACCATCTATTAGGTTTGAGATACAAAATATAAGGAATGATATACGAACTTTTAAAAATACTTCAGAACGAGTTAATTTTTTCATTAAAAAATGTTTTATATTTTTGTGATTATTTTTAAGCACCTTATAAGTAAAGTTATGTATGTTAATAATTGTTCATATAATTGAGTACTTTTAATCTCTAAGAAATATTACGTAAAAAAAATTAGTTTTAAGAACGAAACTTATTCACAAAACAATAATAATTTACAATTTTAAATATAAAAATAAAAAGTATCCAAAGCTTAAAGAAACTTAAACATTAAAGTAATTTAATTTCACTTTGTATTAAAGTAAATCCTTCTTGAACCTTAATTGATGTGGCACACCAAAGACCCACTACTTCAAATGCAATACGTTTGTATGAATGTAATACTTTTTCTTCTTCTATTTTTCTTTGAAATCTCATCAACCGCTAGTTCTATGTCTTCTCTACTTGACTGCGTAATAGTGGCAAAACAAGAAATAAAAAACAAAAACGAGCAGTAAAAACTTACTCTGGCATATTTCCAATTTACGGTGAAATCATCGTAAAAAATGGAAAAAAAAAATTGAAGCTGCGTGCAAGTTTAATACAAAGTACCTCTGCGTACTAGTACAAGTTTGTGTACAGTTGAATCTACAAAAACACAAAAAAAAAAAAACAACTAACGACTAGTGAAAAAATCTTTATTTAACAAACCAAATGTTTGTAAATGTATTTCGCCATATCACTCACTCATTCACCATTCACTCTTTGACTCTACTGTAATAAAAAAAAAACAAAAAAAAAACAAAAATGTTTAAGCATCCAAAAGTATTGGCAGAAAAAAGCAATTCCACAAAGAAATGATGGCAAAAACCAGAGAATGACTATGATTAAAGTGATAGAGGCTTTACATAATGATGACGGTTGTACTTTTGGGTTGATCCGTCAAATTGTCATCTCATATCAATAAAAAATGACGATGTCACAAGTACGGTTATTACGATGACAGCAGTGTAACCACAAAATTTTCTATAATAATGATTTTTGGGTTTCTTCCAGGATTCTCTTCATTTTTTGTGGCTCGCAAAATGGCATAATAGTTGACAGTTTTTTATCCATAGATTTAAATAAAATTATGCTGCATAATTATAAAAAATGAAAAGTATAAAAATTTTGAAGTTTGTAAAAAGTTTTAATTTGTTTTAATAACACGTCAATGACAAAAAATTTAACAATTTTACAAAAAAGTGAAAAATGTACAACAGTTTATTGGTACGAAGGCAATACAATAATAAAAAATTAAGGCAGAGTAGCCAGCAAACGCAAAATAGTATCACCATGTCCACGGACAATGAGTATTAAAATCGCCTTGCTGAGTAAAAAAACTTTTTCACAAAATTTATTCTTCAATTAATTAGCGTTGATAATAAAAGCACCGTTATTACTTTATCCACTGTGTGTAGGGTTGCCATCTGCCATCATATG
The DNA here is from genome assembly GCA_949628195.1 of Phasia obesa. Lineage (NCBI taxonomy): Eukaryota > Metazoa > Arthropoda > Insecta > Diptera > Tachinidae > Phasia > Phasia obesa. The sequence goes on from OX451218.1 coordinate 125,266,884, forward strand.
ACGTGTGACATCGCTGCAATCACAAATCATGCAGTAGCCAAATTGTATTTTAATTAATTCATTATACAGTACAATTTGACTTCCTCCTGAAAAAAATTTCAGATCTCTCTCAGATCTCTCCTCAGAATCTCTCTCCCTCTCTCTATCTGGTGTTCGGTCAAAAAAGATTTGACGATCGCATAAGCGACATTGCTACACTCAACCTAACTTCTTAGGTAATAATCTATACATATAACTAAATAGTAACTCATTTTCGTCTTCCGTCTGTCTATCTGTCTGGTTTTCGTTTGTGTTCACATCACGTAAAAACTACTGGATGGATTCAAACAAAATATTGCGAGGTGGTACCTTAGTATTCTTGTCCCAATATAGAATACTTTTTTTCTGCAAAATATCTCATTTCCAAGAGAAAGTGGACAAAAAGCAGTGAAAACGCAATTTCCGGTTTAAAGGTACTGAAATTTTCGGTTTAAAACTGCGATATTTTCAACACGTTTATATTTAACACGGTTATTTAATCAACTCACCTGTTTATTTTTGAAAGTGGGATATTTCAAGAACTATTGGACAACAGATGGCGCCAGTTGTATAAAATTTGTATTTAATTTGTATTTTTAGTTTGTGGAATTACATTGTTATTAAAATATTTTAAATGCCTCTTATAGAGGTTTACAACAATTTTTTGAATTTTAGAATTTATTTTATAAATTTTAGAATTTTATCCAGGGATGGGTACCTTTATATAAAGTAGATACATAAGCCATAACTGAAGCACTATAAAAGTAAGAGTGTTTTAATTGGTGTGGAATACTTTCAAAGAAAAATCGACCGAAATATTTTCAGGACGCCCACGACGTGGCGGGCACTGCTAGTAACGAATGAAATTAGTCTAACCTTAACGATAAACATACACACAGAAAAAACAGTGTCTAAATACCTAATAAAATAGAACAAAATTTATATGGGTTTTTTCAAGAAGGAAGTCTTATTATTTTAATAAGGAAAACGTTTTTGAAAAAATTAGGAAGAAAACTTAGGATTTTTAATAGCTATTCTTCTTGTTTTTTTTTTCAAAAAGGTTTTCCTTATTAAAATAATAAGACTTTCTTCTTGAAAAAACCCATATAAATTTTTCTTATTGATTTTATTGCGCTATCTTGTTTTTTTATACAAACAAAAAAATTAAAAATAATTTTCAAAATAAGAAACTGCAAACGATTTAAAAACTTCAGCTTTTTTAAAAGTTATATATTTATATTATAAAGCTTGTTTGGCATCTCCTTTGAAATATTTTGTTAACCAATCTTTGATTTCTTCCTACCGTTTCTTTTTGTGGTGGCGGCTGCCTGACATTTTGTCTTCATATTATCCTCTATTTTTTCAAGGGTGGATTCTGATGTATTGTCTAGAGGGGGTTGAATCCACTTAATTTTTAAAACCCGAAAAACCATGGTGAATATTTGTTCGTTCACTAACAGGGATCGAACGTGGTGTACTTTCAAATGTATATTTTATATTTTATGTTTTAACAGACATATGATTTAATAAATAAAAAAATAAAATTTATTTAGGCTTAATTTCTTAATTATAAAGAGATAAAGAAAAATTAGATACCAGCAAAGCAGAATGCATTTTCTAGACAGCTACGTTCGTATCGTTCTACCCGGTAGTATCAATTGTTATTAATTTGTGGTTCGGAATACATCCTTTGGCGCTCAGAATTGGGTTCAACTTAGTTATTAATATTTTTCAAACAGCTTTGATATATTTGATAATAGGCTTATAGGTCTGTATGATTCAACCTTGGTGTTGTCTTTTCCAGGCTTAGGTATCATAGTAATCAAAGAAATTTTCTACTTTGTAGGAAAGTACTCAAGACGTATAATGTCATTAAAAACAAAAAGAATGATTTTTTGGGCTATACGGGGCAATTCAAATAACATCTTGTTACTGATTTTATCAATGCCAGGAGCTTTCTTAGAGTTTAAATCAGTTATTGCCTTTTCAATATCTCGAAGCTCGAACCTTAGGGTAACTGCCGGACTAACATCGATAGGTGGGAGCTCAGCTATATCAGTCGAGACAATTGGAGTAAGCACGTTTTTTAAATGATTCGGTATAATTTCTTGCCCAACCTCCACAAGAAGTTCGCAATGGAGGCTTACGTACGACTGGTCTTTTGAGGTTTCGACATGCACGCCATAATGAATAATCTGATTGTGAAGTTGGGTCCAGATCTTCTAGGAAATTTTTCAGAGATGCTACCCTTTGAGATTCTAGTAGGACAAATACATTTAAAACAAAACAAAATTTTTGAATATTTTTTTGTTTTAAATGTAATTGAGCGAATGAACGATCGCTTGCAATATTGTGGGACAGGCAGTTAATTTTAATTTTTCTTATATTGCAAATAAAATACAAAAGAAATTACTCACAAATATTTTACTCTTTGCTAAGGAATTTTTTACATTTCTATATAAATTTGTTAACTTTAGGGCAATTTTAAGCTAACTTTTAATTCCACTCCTCGCTTGTCTTTTATAAATTTATTTAGATATAAATTATTTCCTTAAGGCCGTTATTAGAAATATTAAATGATGCTTCCTAAATTTATCATTAAAGTATATGCTGATAACGACCATTTTAAAATGGTTTTGTAAATATAATGTAATTTAAACAGAGTTTTTAGCAGTCATTAACATACTTCCTGTACAATTTTGTGACTGACAATTGCCTTTATTGATTACTTGCTTAAGGGAAAATCTAAATTTAAGAAATTGCTTGAGGGCAAGTATGGCAAGGTGTTGGCAAGGTGTTGTATTATTTTTCTGTCACACATAAGATTGATTGCATATTTAAATTTTGTTTTTAAGGGCAGTAATAATAAATTACGAAACTTTTATAAGAAATAGTCTTTAAGACATTTTTGCCAAATAATTTATTTCTGAATTAATTTTTGAAAGCATATTATTAAATTATAGATTTCAAGTTAAAATAGAATAAAATATTTTGTATTAAAACTTTCTTATTTATTTAATATTTTAAAATTACCAAAGTATTATTTAATATACTTTTGAAGCTCCACATAATACTCTGTAAGGATCCAGGATTAAAAAACAAGAAAACATAATGAATCAGTTTTAGTCATTTGCCATGTATAAAACAAAAAGCATATACGAAAACAAAATATAGTTTATGCGAAACAATAAAAATATTCAAATCCTCCTACTTTTTTTGCCATACACGAGATACACGAGATGTAAGGCATACTTTATATAGTGGCATCAAGCAGTAAGTGTTAATAGCAACTAACAAAAAACGACAACATTATTTTTCATTATACCCTGAATACAAAGCAACGAAAAATTATAAACTTTGTTAGTCACACACACACGCACGCAAACACTAATACCCACACACACACACACACACACATCCACCAACACCCGTAAACAAACACAATTTTATACTTAGAGACAGAATTATAAATTAAAAAAAAACTAAAGAAGAAGGTTAAGACCTTCTTCTATGGCACATAATCCTAATTATTTAACAAATTACTTTATTATAATACAAGCTTACACTCAACAATAACTCTACACCCTTATACATAAATGTTATTTATTTATATGTGTGTGTGTGTGTGTAAAAATACATACATGTTAAGAAAAAACAACTACTTGTATTTAAGATGTGTCAAAGTAACAAAATACTGAAGTAATTCCACTCACCCTTAAAATTTGATGTACTTCAAAGAGTTAATTCTTGGTTGAAAATAAAAGAGTGAGTTAAACCTCAGTCTAAATAATTTTTGCAAAAAAAATCGATTTCAAAACAGATAGAAGGGCAGCAATTATAAACTAAAAATGTAAGAAGTAATCTTTAAGAAATAGATTTAAACCAAATAACAGATGTGCCAAAATTAGCGGAAAAAAGTAAAGACTATGTGAATGTCAAGCATTACTGTTAAAAATTTAAGCTATTTTCACCAGCATCCGTCTCATATGGGGACACCATTCAAGCCTCTGTCTATAACGGTTTCAAAGATAGGGTCACATAGATCAAATAACATCACATATCAATCATATATCAAATTATATGAACTATTGGGACACCCTTTACATTATAATTCCAAATATTTATACTTGATATCATACCAGAGAAAGTAGTAGTTATTCTGCCTAATTTTCAAGTGTTTGTGTTTAACGGTTCAAAAGATAGGGTCATATAGATCAAATTACATAATTTATGGGGACACTCTCTAGTTTCTAAATTCAAATTGTATTCTTGCTATAGTGGACTTTGCAATACAGGTTCCTTGTAAATTTCAGCTGTCTGTCTATAACAGTTCAAAAGTTTGGCCACATACATAGAATTACATTAACTATTGGGACACCCTTTTATATCCAAATTCAAATTTTATACTTTTTGTTATAGCGGACTTAGCAATACAGATTCTTTGTAAATTTCAGCGGTCTGTGTACAACTGTTCAAAAGTATGGCCATATACATCAAATTAAATGAACTATTGGAGCACCCTTTAAAATTTTGAATATTTATACATTTTATTATAACGGTTAGAGTAATCGACATTCTGTCAACTTTTCAAGGTTTTGCCTATAACGGTTCAAAAGATAGGCTCACCCTTTAAATTTTAAATTTATTTTTTTTATCAATTTCTGCTGTTGGGAGCTATACCGACACGCCATTTTTTTAAATTTTAATTTGGTGCCCTTTACGGTTCTTAATACACGTAAAAAACACCCTTTAATTTTTAATATAATGAACTGATTTTAAAATGGGACCAACCTAAAAGCATAGCATAAAGCAAATAAAGAAAAAAATTTTATAATCGGTTCAGAAATGGCTGAGTTCTGCGGTTACATACATAAAAAAAGGAACATTCAGACGAATAGATAACCTCCTTCTTTTTTGAAGTCTGTTAAAAATATTAGTATTTCAAACGCGAATAAAACTATGCGTGATTGAATAAGGAAACTATGAAAAATTTAACAGCTAGCATCTATAAGGAGAAATTTTCGTTCAAATAAAGGATAAACAATATACGTCACTGGCTAATGATAGGCGGTTGGCCTATCTTTTCGATATGGAAAGATCACAAGCCACAACTTGCTTATTGACATTTACTTAGCATAAATACATAAAAATTATCCCATTGAATTAACAATTCTCTTTAATTATGATAATCACGTGTATCTAATTATTTCAAAAGTAAAGGCGATTATATGTATAATATTGGAATGTATTTGACAGATGCTGTTAGGAGACAAGTCGCTTTATCATTGTGTTTAACCATTGATTTATATGGATTAACAATTTATTCCGGCATGTTACAGTAAAACATTATGAAATTTAGGGATCATAGAAATATGACATCTTATGTGATTGGGTTGTGACTTTGATGATCTTAGTAAGTTGAGAATATTAATACAGTTGTAAAAAAATTTCAAATTAATATCTCCTTCTTTATTCTATGAACAGTTTAGCTTTTGGGCACTCAACTCGAATACATGCTTTAAATTTTCCTAGATATTCTTCTCTTGTCATGAATAGATCGTTTGTACCGGTGATTAAAATTTAAGGGCCGATGTTAAATACACAGTGCAACACGGAAAAAATAACCAATTACGGACGACACTACGTGATAAAAGACCAAAAAAAAAGACCCCTGTCTCCCAGTTTTGCCCAAAGTCCTCCGGGTTTTTTTTATGGGCCCTCAAAGATGTGGGGCCTCGATGTCATTTTTGCAAAAAAGTGATCATTTACTCAAGCTCATATTTTGCAATCCGTTTGGAATTTTGATATAATCTCTTAGGCAAAGTTGTAGCTCTTGTCATAGAGAACAAAAATTGTGAACAAGAAAGCTAATATAGTCAAGAAGATATCCTTATTAAGAAAATTAAAAAGATGATTTACACATGATTATATAGGAAATGAAATCAATCAGGAAAACCAAAAAATCCTTTTTGAAAAAATCAATTAGGTAGGCTAATGAAATCAATAAGAAATCCATTTTTATACAATTTAGAAGAAAACCTAATAGAATTAAAAAGTATTTCTCTATGGATTGTTTTTTTTTTGTGTCAAAAATGAGTATAAAAATTGTGAATAACAAGTTTTCTTATTGATTTAATGGGATTTCCTTATTGATAAAATTAATAAGATTTACCACATGAAAATAATAAGGAATCCCTTTGAAAATAACTTATTTTCTTTCTACTGGCATACCCCTTAGCCTAAAAACATTTCATAGAGAAAATCTTTTTGATTCTATTAGGCATTTTTGGCTCTGTGCATTTCTCAATTTCAGACTAACACAATTTGAACCATGGAAGGATACACAACGCGTTAAAGTTATTCAGGCATATTCTGAAAATGCACGTTCAAATGAAAATCATATCGTGCATTTCGTAATCGAAAAAATCGTACAAGAATTTAAGCAAACCGGGTCTATAGGAGATGTGAAAACATCAGTGCATGCTCGTACAGTTCGTACTGCAGATAATATTGCTGCTGTTCGTCAATGGTCAGAATGGTGGCAAGAAATGGCAACGTTGGATGATCAGTTTTCGAAGAAAATCATCATCATGATGAGGCACATTTTCACCTCAGTGGATTCGTCAATAAGTAGAATTGCCGCAATTGGGCGAATGATAGATAATCTAAGAGTGATTGTCGAAAAACCAATGCACGCACAAAGAGTGACTGTTTGGTGCGATTTATAGGCTGGAAGCATCATCGGGCTGCATTTTTTCCAAAATGAGGCCGGTCAGGCAGTTACTGTGAATGGTGTTTGCTATCGTGAGATGATAACGAACTTTTTATGGATGGTGGAAGATGTGTGGTTTAAACAGGACAGTGCCACTTGCCAGACAGTTAACGAAACATTGGCTCTTTTCGCGACAAATTCACTGGCCGTATTATCTCACGTGGTGGCAAAGTCAAGTGGCCGCCAAGATCATATAACTTGACACCGATGAACTTCTTTCCTTGCGGTTATTTGAAAGAAATGGTGTACATCGGTAAGCCAGCAACAATTCAACAGCTAAAGGATGAGATAATTCGGAATATCAACGGCATAGAACCTCAATTATGCCTCAGCGTCGTGCAAAATTTGGAGCATCGGATGGAGCTGTCCCGCCGAGGTCGCGGAATCCATTCGACAGATATTTTGTTCCATACATAATTGAACCATACCAGTATTATCAAAATAAAAAGAAAAGGCAATAATTTTCTAAATAATTTGTGATTTATTCTAAATTGACATCGGCCCTGAGAATTTAACCACCCTTTAGTTCGAGTAACAAGGTTATGGAACCAGGTTGTGCTTTATGAGGAGAGAATGTTTTCAAGATCAGTATCAAGCTTTAAGCATATGTTAATGTCGCAATTGTAATTAATATTTTCTGTGCTGCTAATTCACTGACACATTTTGTTTTTTTTTTTCATTTGTGGTTTTTTCATTTTCATTAATTGTGGAATTTTAATTTTTATTTTAATTATAATATAATTATTATATAATTAATACATATATATATTTGCTGCCAATTAATGATAGTAGTATTTACTGAATGTATATATTTGACTAATTTGGCTCCTCTGAGCTTATATTCTGTCTATCTTTTTGTCGACGTTCGCAACACATAAAAACTACTGGATGGATTTTAACAAAATTTTTTGAGGAGGTACCGCAGTGTCCTGTTTCTATCTTCTCTTTCTTTTCCGCAAAAATATCTAATCCAAGAGAAAGTGGAGTAAAAGCAGTGGAAGTAAGCCGATTTTTTTTACCGATTTAAAAGTACTGCATACTTTAAGGCATCTTTTATTTTTGAAAGGGGGATATTTTAAACACGATTTCGCAACAGATGGCGCTGTTTTCAAATAATGACAGAATATGAATTACTTACTGCCAGATAGGCAATGGAATAAAATTTATATTTGATTTGCATTTTCTTTGTGGAATTATATTATTAATAAAATATTTTAAACAAGTGGTTGATTTTTTTTATTTTGTTTATTGTTAGTCATTGTAAATGTGAACCTTTTGTTGTTGTATAATGTATAAAATGTATAATGTATTGTTTTGTAGATTCCAAATGTTGCTATATATAGGGGATAGCGAAATATCGAAAAATATATGTAAATAAAGATAAATTTCTACCATAAATGACCTTAAGCTTGGAAAAAAAAAATTATTTTATTGTTATTTTAAACACCTTTTAAAGATCTTTACAAAAATTTTTAAAATTTTAGAAAATTAAATAAATTTTAGAATTTTATCCAGGGATAGATACCTTTATATATAGTAAATACGTAAGAGTCTTAAAATTTGGTGTTATTTACTTTCAAAGCATAATCGAAAAAAATATTGTCAGCACGCACACAACGTGTGTGAGCGCAGATAGTAATAAATAAATCAGTCAAGTGCGATTTCGTACCACGTTCAACATTTAACTTTAAAAATATAAAAATTTAAATATTTTTATGTCTTTTTACTTGCTTTCAAAAATGTTAACTGTCTGCTTAAAACCGTTTAAATATAAGCACATATACGTCACAAATACGTCTATATTATAGGGACACAATTTTACTTTTGAGTTGTATATTGTTGCGATGAACATATTATGGATGTTTTTTAACATTTCTTTTGTCACGATTAACATATTTTGGTTAAAATTTTATAATTAATTGGTTACTACATGGTTCCTTTTATCCATAAAATTTTTGCTAAAATTCACACCACAACCAAATTTTATAAGCACTCCAACCATAATATATTAATAATAAGCAAAATATGTTAACTTTATTCGTATTTAAAGAAGGAGTAAAAGCAAACAAAACAATTTGTTGATAGTAATTGGATTTTACTGGATTGTACTGTTAAAAAAAATATATAAAAAAATTGTTAAACAATTTGTTGAACAATTTGTTAAACAATTTTTTTTCGGTGAATTTTTATACATTTTTAATTGTTATCTGTAACATAAATTGAATACGTTTTCCTAATTTTTGTATTGAAATCGTATTTCATATGAAATAATTGTAAATTTTATTATCAAAAATGTGTAAACAAAAATATGAGATTTCATAGTTTTTAACCATATTATAATAATTTAGTGTAATGTTTATTTTTGATCATAAAATAATAAATTTTTATTATATATATATATATATATATATATATATATATATATATATATATATATATATATATTTATTTATATATATATATATATATATATATATATATTTAATTCATATTTTATTATATGTTTATATTTAAGAAATTTTGTTTGTTTGTTTTTAACAATATTTTTATCAGGGTCGACAATAATATGGTTCTAGGATAACAATAATATGGTTCTAGGATAACAATATTGCTATTATATTTAATTGGTTCGACTACAACCCTATAATTGAATCATAATATATTGATCTTAGATTATGGTTATTTGAACCATGATTTTTCTTTGCATGTGGAAACCACATCGATTAAAGCTTAATTAAATAAACTTAAATGAATGTTTATATATGTAGTATAATAATATAACTTATAGTTATTGTAAAATACAATTGTTATAAAACTTTATTTCACCACAACAAATTGTATGTGTCTGAGTTATTTTTCAGATTAATAGAAACATTCTTACTTAATTTATTTTCTTTCAACATCTACGAATATGCTGGAAATTAACCTGAATAACCATTTAAAATGCTTGAGTATCAGCTACAAACACTGCTATTTAAAAGCCTACTTAAAAATTAATGGAATCAATTTTAAAAAATAAGCTGCTTAACTGACTACAAAATATAAATTACAAATTTATTAATCACTTTATTTTCGGTTTTTGCTGCAGCAGCAAGAAACAAAGGGAAGATAAATAGATTTTGGCAGATTGCTTTTAAAATAATTAAATATCTTGCAATTGTTGTTGTTGGTGAACTTTTTAAGTAAATAGGTTTTTAATTTAACTGGCTTTCAGTTCATAGTTTTTAAAAGGGTTGTTTTTTCTCAATTTTGTTTGTTAACCTTCTGCAAATGAAACAACATTTTTCTTATTATATGGGCAGTAAAAATATTTTAATATTATCTTTATAAAACAAGTAGCTACTGTGTTTACAGTAGTTCAATAAACTTTTCGATAACTATAAATATTATGAAATATTTTAGACGCAAAAAATAGTTCTATTTAAATATGTCCCTGTTTTCCGAGAACCTCAGCATATATGTAGAATTTTTTTATATATAAATAAGTCAAATATTTTGTATTCAATGTATTAATTATTGTATTAATTAAATGTTTCTAAATCTTTAAAATTTATGAAAAACTTGCATAAGCTATAATAACACACACAGGACACTACAAAGATTTTAAAAAATAATAGTCGAAGTCATATTTTTTTTATTAGCATTAGAAGTCTTGGCATTAAAATAAAAAATAATAAATATTCCACTACATAGCAATACGTGCAAGAAATTTATATTGTAATTAATAAGTGTAATAATATTACACTTAATAAAAAAAGGATTTTGTAGCCACCAATAATATGAAATAATGAATTTTAAAATAAAAAAATTACAGGTAAACAAGTTATATAAATAATCAAATATATTTGCAAACCTGCTTTTTGTTAAAAATGGTAGATAGTCAGACGGTTGGAGAGGCACTCGGTATTAGGTGTATTAAATCGTAGGTAATTTTTGTACATAAAAATGTAAAAGTTCTCAACACACACTAAAACTACTCTGGATACTCAGTCATTACAACATTGAAGAAACTTAAAGCTGAAGACGAGTAGGCACGAGCTAAAGCTGTTTTGGACTTAAGTGCCAGTGCATATTTGTGGTCTAGTTTATTTCCCTTAGGCGGTTGTACAACACTACCTTTTAGATTATATACACGCAGAGAAAAAACATGGTTATGGTATGGTCACAATAACCATCCTTTGTTCTTCGTAAAATTATATGATTGCGATGAACAACTTATAGTTGTTTTAGTCATTACTATGGTCACGAAAAACAAGTTTTTGTTATTATTTGATCATTAAATTGTTACCACATCCAAAAACTATAACATGGTTAGTTTGAGCTATACAATTTTTAGACCACAACCAAAGTTTTATTAGTATTCCAAAATAATATTGTATTTATAACCATAATATATTATTAGTAAACAAATTATGATAAGTTTGCTAGTATGTAAACACAGTATGACTAAAAACAAACAAATAATGTTTGGTTATTTAGAGTTTTGTGTTTAGATTTGTAAAATTATTGCAATAAATATATATCTCGGATTTCTTTCAAAATATAACAAATAACAATTGATTCGTGAATGCTTAAAAAAAATAAACAAATAAATAATTGTGTGCTTTATTAGGTATGTTTATAAAACAAATAAGGTATGTTATCTATTTATATATCTCAATATATTTATTAATTTATTTCATAATAAAATTTTTTATTTTACAATGTTTATTTTTAAGTTAGACAATAATATAACATAACAATATTATGATTGTGTTAATAATAATAATATGGTTTGAATACAACCATATAATTCAATCATAACATATTGCTCTTAGATTATGGCTACCACACAGTGTTAGCGTATCAAGTTAAAAACAAAAAACCTTTATTTTACAAGAATTCGAAATTTAACAAACCAAAATCCAAAACATTCTAAAAAAAATTGAAGGCTCAGAAAAATCTGAATATAACAAGTGTTACAATTTTTCAAGTTTTTTGAGATGATAAAAAGATTTTTCAGTTAAAAAAAAAAAGATTTATAAAGGTGTGATATTTAGTAATTTTAGGCCTATTATTATAATTTGCCAATAGCTAAAGTTAGGACTTTGACGAGTGTTTTCTTATAATAAGTGGATAAAGCTCGTTACTTTAACTTGCCTTATCTTATCGCTCCGAAAAAAATCTATTATAGTCTGGTTATAAAAATATCTAAAATTTTCTTGTTTTAAAAGAATTGTTTCACAAAAAAGTTTTATTGTTTTATTGTTGGTTAAACCAAATAAATTAGAGCTGAATTTTATATCAATAAAATCACAAAAATGAATCCAAAAAAAATATTGTTTTCGGTCGACTTGAAGATTTCTGAAAAAAAAAAAATATTGTAACACTGAATATACCAAATATCCGAAAACTTCAGAAAATCGAACTTTTCAAAAAATAAAATTCAAAAAAAAAATCTGAAAATTCACAAAAATCTTCATTTCAACAAAATCGAAAATTTTATAAAGAAAAGAAAATTGTTTTCATAAAAATTTCACAAAATAATAAAATAAAATCCACAAAAATCTGAAATGATCACTAATTATAAATAAATCTAAAACTAGCTGTCCCCACATACGTTGTGTGCGTCCTTACAATATTTTTTTTCGATTTTGCTTTAAACGTATTTCTCACAAAATTTTAGAACTTTATATACAGGTACCCATACCTAGATAAAATTTTAAAACTTATATATAATTCTAAAATTCTAAAAGTTATTGCAAAACTTTGTTAAAGGTGTTTAAAATATTTTAATAACAATTTAATTCCACAAAGTAAAAATACAATTCAAATACAAATTTTATTCATTGGGCTTTTTGGCAGTAAGTAATTAAAATTTGTTCATTATTTTAAAACAACGCCATCTGCTGCACAAACGTATCTAAAATACATCTCTTTCAAAAATAAAAGATGCTTTAAGGATATCAGATATTTTTGGGGAAAAAAAGTATCCTATATTGGGAACAGGATACTAAGGTATCTCCGAACAAAATTTTATTAAAATTCATTGTGTGGTTTTTACGTGATTCGCACACAAAAAAAAAACAAACAGACAGACAGAAAATGAGTTACTATATTATGATATGTATAAATTAATAAAAATTATATAATTAAGGTTAGACAACACAACAATAAAATCCGAAAATTCATAAAAAAAACTTTAAACATCAAAGAAACTGAGATTTCTTCACGAAGTTGCAATTTCTCCAAGAGTTCACAAAGAAATTGAAACTAAGGAAACGAAAAATTCTTTTTACATAAAAAAAAAATAAGTTAAAAAAAATATTCTTTCAACCTAGAGAGAATATAACGAACTTAAGCCTGACTTCATGTTGATAAAAAATTTATAAAAAAAAAAATTCGACTAATAAAATTTAAGTATTCAAAACTCCAAACATTGCTAAAAAAATAAATTTTTGGTTTGTCAGACTTTAAAATACAATTACAAATTATATTCTAACCTAATTGTTCAAGCATTCTAACGACAACCCTAATACATTGTAGTGAAAGACTCAGAGGCTTTGGGAGGATACGAACCCATATTCCCCTACGAAATTTAAATTTCCAAAAAATCAAATTAAAACTTTCTCAACAGCCTATAAAATTAGGAAAAACATCCGAATACTCACAAATGAAAATGTTCTATAACCAAAAGTTTCAAGATTTGGAAACAATACCATTTCCGCAATATTTTGTTAATAACAAAATATCATTTTATAAAAAAATTCGAGTTTGATAAAAAACTTAAATTCACAAAATAATTAATAAAACTTTATCCAAATTTTAAAATTTTCCTACAAACAGAAGATTTGCCTGAATGTCCGAAAAAAAAAACTTCCAAAAAATTAAACTGCGCAAAAAATCCACTAAAAGTTAAAGTTTCAAAAAAAATTCAAAATTTAAAAAAATCGAAAAAATTCCAAAAAAAATTGTTTCAGGTAAACATCGAAAACTTGTGAAAAGTTTAAAACAAAAATTAATTTTTCTTTGTTTTTGATTTGATTTAAAATTTTGTTAGAACTAAATGATCAAGAAAAAAAAACGGGAAGTCTTATTATCACCAAAATTTCATAAAAAAATCAGAAACTTTGAAAAAAAAGTATCTGTTAAATAAAAAAAAACAAAATTGCACAAAAAAGATTATTTGCAAGACAAAAATTCAGAAAAAAAATAATTCACTTAATAATCAAAATTTCGTTAAAATCGAAAATTTAAAACGTAAATTTTTTTGAATAATTTTTTAAATTATTAATTATTAAAATGAAGTTTAACAGCATAAATTATTATTTCGAATCACTATGATGAACAGCATAGACATGGTGTTAATGTTAGTGAATATAAAACAAAAATTATTTCCAAGATTTTGGCTTATTATAATGGTTTTGGAGTGAGGCGCAATAATAAAACCTTCCATTATTAACTTAATATTATAAACAACACAATTTTACGGAGGGTTAAAATAAACAGACACAATCTAATTTAATTCAAAAAATATTTAAATTTAAGATTGGAAAGACTTACATTTGTCGTTGTTACAGAAGCGTGTCAATAAGAAGTTCTAATTGAAACACATTATAGGAGTATGAGTATAACTGATGGTGGCAGGGGTGGTAGTACCGGTTCAAGTTAAATCCAAGATTTTCTAATGATTATTTAAACAACTACGCGGTTGATGTTCATTGTGATAAACAGCATAAAAATATTAGCAATTTTTGTGGTATTATTTTTTTTGTGTTGTTAAGAAACCCTGATTATTTCTTATTCATTTGCATTTAAGTTAAAGATGTTTTAAAGATTAAATAATGGCACTGTTTTTTAATTTCAAAAATTTTAAGCAATAGATTTGTAGAAAATAATTATATTTTAACGCTGTTAGTAAATTTTGTGTGGCTTAATTTTTCTTTTTTTTAATTTATTATGTTTTAATTATTTTTTTTCTTCTTAGGATTATAACAAATTTATTTTTATCTATTTATTTAGTTGTTTTTACTTGTTCTTTGAATATTATTATATCTAAACACTAATGAACACAATTTGTTATTTATTTCTGGATTTTATTTCAACAATAAATTTGTATTTGCTTAATTAAATTAATTAAGCCATAAACTTCATTTTATTTAGTTGATGCTGCTACTCTGTTTGAGAATTGTGTTTTGTCAGCATTTTTTTGATTTTTATACGAATTTTATTTTTCCTTTTTTCTATTCATTTAATGGCCAGTTTAGTGCTACGTTTTTGGTTGTTAAAGATAAAACTTTATTTTTATATATTTTGCTGTTTCTCTTTTTTTTATAACGAAATTTAGTTGAGTCAACACTTTGTTTTCACACAGGTTTGATTGGCGAAAATCGTACAGGTCATAAGAACGTAGAATTACACACTGAACTGAAACACTGTTTTATAATTCTTAACAACATGTTGAAAATTTATATTAATTTTGTAATTTTTAAATATTTAAATATTTTTTTTTCAGTGTTAATTTGGTAATTTTCAATTTTTATATATGATTTTTTTTTAATTTCCGTGTTAATTCTTTGCATATATTTTCTCTTAGCAATATTTTTATTTTATCAGCTGCCAATTTTATGAACTTCTTTTTTGCTGCTAAAATTAGAAGAAAACAAAGTTTACATAGAAACACCTGTAGGTTCAATTAATTTTAAACAATACTTAGATATCAATTTACTGTAAGCACTTTTAATTATTTCCATATAATTTTTCACAACTAAAAAATTTTCCGTTTATCACCATTTCTCTTTTATGCATTTCAAAGTAATTTTAAATTCAATTTAAAAACTTTTAAAATCATATTGTAATTTTGCTATTTTCTATTTTTTTTTTTTTTTTTTTTTTCAACTACGTGTAATTTAGAAAGGACAAAAACGGAATATGTCGGTTCTCATATGGTGACAGACGCACCACCTCGATTTTCTGTTGTTTTGCTACTGTATAAAGTTTCAACTAAAGCAAGAAAAAAGTATCTGTATATATGATTTTCACACACAACAAAAAATAATTGTTAAACAGAAAATGACACACACTCGCTAAAAGCGAAAAACACTCACACGCGCACACACACACACATACACTTGTACGTACAAACATACAAACACTCATTAATATTAAACTCATGCAAACTGAAAATTATAGAATAACTGAACAAAAAAAGGAAACACTCACTAGATAGTAAAGTTTAGAGCATGATTTTAACAACAACAACAACAACAACAGCAACAGCAAAAAAGAACATTATTTGTATTTCTGCAAATTATGGGATTTTTCCACTGTTTGTTATAGACACACAAGCAGACAATTTATATATATTTTAATTTTTTTTATTTTATATTTTATATTTTTTTGTGTTAAAGAGCCGAACAGAATCGAGCCAAGTCAGCTAACATTAAACAACTGACATTGTAATTTTAAGAGATTTTAATGTTGAGGCTATAGAGAATAAAATCTTATTTTTTACTAAAGAACTTTTAAGCAGATATTTATGCTCCAAAAGTTAGCAGCACTAGTAACAGCAGCAGCATCAGCAGCAGTGGCAGCAGCAACAGTATCAGCAGATGATGCTGCAGCATCCCCAACGTTATCAGCTGAAATGCAGCAAGTAGCTTCTCCATAGCAGTGATAAAAGTTTATAATGTACGCATGTTCTTAGCTTGGCAAATACAGGATAAAGGAAAATCAAAAGTAAAGAGAACGTTTAAAGCAAACCAAACAAAATAGAGTGGTATAAAGAAGACAGGATAAGTTTTGACATTTCTGTTATTACATTGGATTGAGAAATGCGAAAACAAAATAGAGACAAAGAGCAAAAAAAGCTAAACCATATAATAAACCAATATACAAGCCAGCCAACGAAATGTTTGGTTAAAAAAAATCATATTAAAGATAAACATGTGACATTTGTAATTACATCCTTTTTATTTTTATAGCCTGTATTTACAAATCAATTATTTGTTTTCTAAAAACCGTCAACATATGCTAGTAACACGTTGTGTGAGTCCTGAAAATATATTGTTCGATTTTGCTTTGAAAGTAATACACACCAAATTTTAAGACTCTTATGTATTTACTTTATATATAGAAGTACCCATTCCTGGATAAATTTCTAAAATTTATATGTATTTATATCCTAAAAACTATTGTAAAGCTTAGTAAAAGACAGACACAAATGAGTTACTCATTAAAACATCGCCATCTGTTGCGCAATATTGCTTAAAATATACTGCTTTCAAAAATAAAAGATCCCTTAAAGTATGCAGTACCTTTAAATCGGTAAAACAAATCGGCATACTTTCGCTGCATTTTATCCACTTTCTCTTGGAAATACTACGATATTTTTGCAGAACGATACGATACATTGGAATCAGGATACTAAGGTACCTCCTTATACAATTTTGTAAAAATTCATTCAGTAGTTTTTACGTGATGAGAACACAGGAGTTACTGAGTTACTGTTTTATTTTATATATATAGGTAAAGATTTTTCCTAGAATTTCATATTCCAATTATACGGCTGTTAGATCTGGTGACTCTATTATAATTCATAATCTTTTTGCATTATCATTTTATCACGAATAATGCCAGGAAAATTTCTGCAAATTGTGAAAATGTATTTTGAAAAATGTGGTTTTGACGCAATTTGCATATTAATTAAAAATATCTAAGAAAGGTCTTCCCGCACTGCTACTGCTTGGAGGTTCTTGGAACCTTCCCTTTAATGGCTAGCGGTATAAAACCATGATTACCAATTATTTGGGACCCAATGAGATATTTACGCAAAATAGTTGTTTCCATATACCGCGTTAAGCTTTCTCTGCGATAAGCTGTGAGATTTATTAGCCACGTCACTATAAATGGATGTTATTTTAATAAAAAGCAAATTGTAAGTAAAACAGTTTGGTTATCGGAACAAGCTCCTTATGTAATGAGGTGTTTTTTGCTCTACATAGCGCTTTTGTGCAAATGAGTGCTTAGACTTCAATACCCTAGTGTAGAAGATGCTCAACTTTGTCCTCTTCCATAAATGGTCTAGTGGCTTATAGGGAGACTTTAAAGCATCCAGCCTATTCTTGAAAGTTGTATTTAATTTTCGTCGATAGTATAAATAACGGCAGGTAAAATAAAGTTAGTATTTTGTACAGTATTAAAGAACAAAAGCCAGGAAAATTAATAGCGTCTTTTAAAACTTACAAAATATGTTAAGTTCATCGAAAATTACGGTAAATTTTGATGATGAATACTTAGTCGGATTTTTAATGAATAATTTATTTTTATTTTTAAATGCTACACTGTAATTACAAATTATATTCTCACTTAATTATCGAGCACAGCAACGACCAATTTCACTCGTTGTAGTGAAACACCCAGAGTTATTGATGGGAATGGAAGACAAAACCCTTAGACTGCTAGACTAGCATACTTGTCTAGCCAATAAAATAAAATCTATAAAAATAAAAGGAAATGTCGTTCATGGGTTTATTATATCACTTTGAAACGGCTGCACCGATTTGTCCAATTTTTTTTTTTTTTTCTAAATTTTCATCATAACCCAACTTAGGTTCTTACGAAAAGAAAAATGGACTACGCCCACTTTTTAAGCTAGGTAGCTAGGTAGATCTTTGAAATATTGCACCAGTAATTCCCTTATTAATATACATAGTCTAACAAAACACAGACTGGATTAATACGGTGGGCGTGGTACCTCCCATACAAAGTAAAAAAATATTATCGTGTACGTAGAGAACTACAACAGGTAGAGTCTTGAAACTTTGAAAGTAACCCTCATACTAATGTGCATAGTCTACCAAAATCTACACGAGATTGGGACAGTGGTCGTGGTAGCTCCCATACAAGGTAAAAAAATATTATTGTGTACCTAGAGAACTACAATATCTAGAGTCTTGAAAATTTGCGCAAGTAACCCTCATATTAATGTGTATAATCTGGAAAAATGTAGACTGGAGAGTGGATTAGGATAGTGGGAGTGGTACCTCGCATAAAAAGTAAAATTTTTTCGTATTATTACGCATATTCCAACAAAAACAGATTGGATGGGAACAGTGGGCGTCGTGCCTTGCATAAAAACTGAAACAGAATTTTCGTGCGAATAGCAAGTGTTTTCGAGTTAAAGGTTAGCCGTACTTTACTACCAAGTGTTTATTGTATTGTTTTTGGATGGGTTAGCGAAGCATTCCGGAGATAGCTAGTAAAAATAATAAAATCTATTGCAACATAAAAGGTTTTTAACACAAAACTGGCGAAACTGTTGGGACAAACTTTTCTTTTAAAATGTTCAAAACTTTATATTTATCTCTTGCATTGTGGCGAAATTTTTTATCCCAACTCTGATTTCGACAACTTTAAAAAATAAATGTAAATACTTTTAAATTTAATTGTTTAGAAAAGTAATTTATATCTTGAAGATTTGCTCGTCGTGCAAGTATTGAGGTTTTCACAATGACAGAACTGTCAATTGTTTACTTACAAATAAAGCATACTTTTGGGGTTTCTTAATAAAAAAGGCAGAAAAGGTAAAATTTGTATAAGTTCTTATTGAATTTTACTGGATTAATTAAGATTACTTACGTCTTACCCGAAAACTTCTCTAACCTGTTAAAAAGCTAACAAATTGATCGAAAGTTCATACTGAAATAAAGAGATTTTATAAACTCACAATGGCTGTCTTCTCCAAGGTAGTATGTTTGGAACCGTTTTATTATTGTTGTGTACTTTGAACAAGCCAAGTAGCCACCGAGTTTACACGTCGATATTTTCTGACAGTACAGCCTTTTCAGACCATGCACTCAAAGTAGAAAAATTGCTGAAGAAATGATACTCCAACATTCAGAAGACGAATACCATATAGAACCTAAGTGAAAATAAATAAGTTAACAGCAGTCCAACCTAATTGCCTTATTGGCAGAAATTCTACCCTCAGTTTAAATTGCAACCTTCTACCTTCGATCCTCAGACTAATATCGTCGAATGGTTTTCATTTAAGGGACAGTGCTTCAGCTTTAAACCTTAACAAATGTAGACTCCACGAACGATTACAGTTTCCCCAGGTATATAAAACCGCGAACAATCACAAATGTGTTTTTTTTAAGAACAAACTTCCTTTGAAAAGGTATTGGAGTAGATGAGACAAATAGTTAGAGAAGAGTAAGGGGGTTCACTTTCGGCAGCATTGCAATAACACGAAATGTTTAATTTTAAAACCGTATTGCAGCGCCTCTGGTGTTACTTAGGCATATTAAACTCAATACAGACATTTTATTAATTATTTTACTTCGCCGGTAATTTAGTGCTATATATAATATGTACTATTTTGAGCAGAATTAATACATATTAAAAAAATGGACGTCGTGACTGCTGGGAATCAAAGTCAGCACCATTATTTAAGGCAAAAATAGCAAAACATGTAGTAATGAATCTGGGCCATAACATTCCAAATGGTCGTCTTAGAAGGAGGGATATTGCTTCTTTAGGTCATTCTTTTGACATCACGGAGATGACTTGCGAATGACAAGAGCTGTAAAGCATACATTTTTTGTCTGAATGGACCTAACAACCATTTACATGTTCGTCCTTTTAGACTTAAGGTGCCTTTTAGACTTGTAGTGCCACCTAAAATACATTAACGATACAATAAATAATATGCAGGAAAAAGTTTAAAAGTCTTTATTTTAACCATAAAATAAGCAAAAAATTAAATCACTAAAATAATGCAAAACCGACAAATCACAGCTCTTATCATCTAAACGGTTTAGGATTCTTATGAGTAAACAACTGTTTTCTCTAATCATTTGTTCTCTCTCACTCCTCCATATTTTTATTGCTCTTGTAATGGCATTGCCATTCATTTGTTTATATTACACTAGTGATTTTGACATTTCGTCATTCTCCAGTCTCATCGCCATCACCACTGGCTATAAAATTTTATTGTTATTGTTGAAGTGTCATTTGAAATACAAAAACAAACAAGGGAGAAAAAATATGTGTTACACACATTAGAAAGTGTGCCACCAAGAGAAATGTCAAAATTTATGGCTGTTTGTTTTTGATTTATTTTTTTTTTTTTTTAGTTTTAATATTTATATGCCTGTAAGTGTGTGCGTTAGTTTTTGAAATATTAAAGTGGAGAGATTTTTATCGGCTCATTTTTTTTTACAGGCCTAAGTACGTCAAAAAACATCAAATAGCATCAATAAAATAAGGCAATCAAATTTAATAGAAAGTCAAATTGGTAAAATCTTTGCTTCATATATTTTAAGCTTTTTTAAAAATCATTTTGTATTTGGTAATTAAAAACAAAAAAAACTATTTGTAAGGCTTTAAGAGCTAAATTGCTGATGTTAGTGATTATGATTATTGTGATGTGTTGGTAGAAATGTGTGGCAAAAAATATAGTGTAGATGCGCAATGAATTAGTGGAGATTTTATATTTTTTTTTTATACTTAAAATGGAATGCTTTATAGGAAAATAAAATTGTTATTACAATAACACACACTAACACATTAATAGATAAACTAAAACTATTACACTTAAACTATATTTTAGTTTTGTAAAATTAAAGTTTCCATACATTTATTTAGTTTTATGAAAAATTCTATTACAAATTCTATTTAGTTTAGCAGTTCCACTTAAAACTTTGCCAATATTTTTTTTTTGTTTTTATTTGCATTCCTCTGCACTTTATTGTTATAATTTTTTTTTCTTTCTTCACACACCCTATTAATTTAGAAACTGATTACACAAAACCTTTTTGATTTATATCAATGTTTAATTTAGTTGGCTTTTTAATTTTTATTTAAATACTTTTCTTTTAATAAATAATAATTAGAATAAAACCTTTTTCTTTTTGATTTAATTTGTGAAATTTTCTTCCTTTCTTTAATTTTCACAGTTTTTTTGTTTTACGCGCCGTGACTTAACGTTTAGCGAAAGGCTTTACAGAACATCTACCACACGTCTGACAAGTTACCATAACTTTACATTGATGCTGGAGTGTAAAGTTTCTATTTTTGGTAACTGAAAAGAACAGCGAGGAACGTCAACCAAAAAAAAAAAAAAAAACACAAAAAAAACATAACAAAAAGGAAAAACTTACTCAGTTACAGAGCTGTGGGTTGAAATAAAGCTGAAAATCATAAAATAATAAAAATGAAGAGCTAAAGAGCACAACATAGTGCGGCTGGAAGTACATATTCAGCAAAAAGTCTCATTTAAGGGAACCCATTTTACTGTCTACGGCTGAAGTGGTCATAGCGAGAGTATCAGTGAGATTTCGAACTACTTATAAATATCATCTCCTTTTGTATGCACGTGTCGCGCCCAAAATGTATACATACATAAAAAAACCTACAAAAATATTGAGCCAAAAATGTTAAAGTTGGTCGTTAGAGCAAATCACTTTAGAGTGCTGTTATGTTATTGCAGCAGGGAAAAAATTTGTTTGAGCTGCTGATTAAAACTAAGATTATTGATGACTTTAAAAGATATTAAATTTATTTTGGTTAAAAAATTGTGTTTCTGAACTGAATTAGCGACTGGAATAGCCGAAACACTCTTTGGCACTTAGCGAGCAGGCGGCTAAAAGTATTTTTGTATCCCTTGAGGATATCAAAATACTAAAATAATATGTGACAACTGGTATCAGAAAAAGTTACCTCACGTAGACCCATCAAATGTTTGCAAGAGATTTGATCGTTAGGGCAGTGGCTAAAACTGCAGTATTATTTCCTGTAGTGCTAAAAAAGAAATTCCTTTGGAGATGCAGAAATTAATAACCGACGCTAACATTAATCTTTTGACAAAGTTATTTATTTATTTTTTACCACAATGGCTACATATGTATACCATATTTTTGGGTACTATATATCAACATTTTAATTTTAATACTTATTGCTATTGCCACATAAATACTACCAATTCACACGATTGGGAATATTTTTGCACAATATTAAGTCCCTGGGGCTTACGGTATCCTTGGTAGCGGTGTGATACAACAAAAGTCATAACCCGAGTTATTTTTTTTTTATTTCCCTATCTCCTATAAGAAATTTAAAAATATGCATTTTATATAATCTTACTGATTTTCATTAAAAAAACATGACAAAAAAAGATGAAAATTTAAACTACTTGGGAAAAAAAGAAGTACCATGACAAAGTAGTTTCATTATAAAAAAAACAAATAAGCTATAGAAAATTGCTTTCAATATCTATTACACTGGGACATCCTAGGATTTTTTCTTATCTTATACAAGCTGTGACCGCAACATCGTCAGCATCCACAGCAAATATCACGTATACGTACAAAGGTATCCCTGTATAAAATTATAAAATTTATATAAAATCCTAAATACGTATAAGGGTACCCATCCCTGTATAAAATTTTTAAATTTATATCAAATTCTCAATACGTATAAAGGTAAAAAATAAAATGGATAAAATTATAAAATTTATAAAAAATTCTAAAAATTATTGTAAACCTCTTTAAACGGTTTTTGAAATATTTTAATAACATTGTAATTCCACAAAGTAAAAATACAAATCAAATACAAATTTTATTCCATTCGCGAGATCACAGTATATTTTTCATAATGTATTGTAAAACAGCGCCATCTGTTTAAAATATTCCATTTCAAAAATTAAAGGTGCCTTACTAAGCAGTACTTTTAAACCGGAAATTTTATTTCTCTTAGAAATAAAATATTTTCGGAGAAAAAAGTTTCCTATATTGGGATCTAAATACTAAAAAAGACAGACAGTCAGACAGTTTTGTTATATATATATAAATTTTCTGCAATATCTTGTACGAGCTACTTTAAGCTTCTATAATATCAACTAGACCAAATTTTTTGCGATCGCAAAAGCAGAAAAATACGATTATTAAGTTCTACAGATATGAGAAACGAAGCTATATTGGTAATAAATAAACTCTGTTTACATATTACGAAATATGTCATTTTAAATTTATAAAAAAACATTAAAATGTATAACACGTTACAAAAAATTTACACCAAAAAAAACTTAACAGCCTAAGTCGAATTAAACAGTTATTACTCTTTGCCACACATATAAACAATGAAACAAAAAAAATTGTCTGGGCAGCATCAAAATGTAACGTAAATTGCTTAATTTGACAACGAGAGCAGCATTAAAAAAATTCAAAAAATTTGGATTATTTTGCAAATCCCTACCCCATATTATATTTAACTCTAAGTACAAGAGTCTTCGTAATTGCCAGAATTTCTCTAAGCCCCAGATTGCTCATAGCATCGACATTTAATACACATATATGTACCTGTAATCCTATGGCTAATTCAAGTCAGTTTCTAGTCTGAAGAGGTTCAGGTACAGTTTACCAATATCGTCTTATCTTATCGTCTTATCGTCGTTAATCATCTTGGCCGCATGTATGTTAAAGTTTGCACGACTTTTGTCTGACTCTGTTAATCAGTTTAGGGTGCTGAAATTTTATCTAGGCACCTTTCTGGTCATCCTGCCAACTTGTAGTAGTCTGTGATGGAAATTGGTATCTGGAACCCACATACTTATAAACTAGCGCACTAACAATCATTCTATGGAGGCAGCCAATCAAATTTTGGGCAACATCCATCGTTATCTTTTTGGTTGGAAACCAATTAAAACATACAAACTCATGCATTTATAATTTTGTTTTTGGTAGTTAAAGCTCTATTGAAGCTCTTAGAACACTACAACAAAAACTATCGACTAAAAAATCGGACTCAAAAGATAGTATGTGCTAAACTGTGCATACTATGGACAGATCACAGATGAAGTTTACGCGGAAAAAACGTGATCACACTCTCCGCAATAGTGGTTGCGATAAAAAAATATAGTGATTTTAGGAAATATTTTGATAAGTTTGTTTTTGGTAGTAAAAGCTCTATTGACACCAAAGAATCCCGATTGCAAAAAAGTTCACTACACCCAAAAATATCAAGAAAAAAAAAACGGACTCACCAGCTAGTAAAGTGTGCCAGATTGTATACTATGAACAGATCATAGATGAAGTTTCATGCAGAAAAATCGTGATCATGAAATCTATATTATGTTATCTGCAACAATATATGGTATATTCTTATTTAAGAAATCCTCCCATTATTAAGCAAATGGGCTACCCATTTTTTCGAATATCAATAAATTTAAAAAAAAAGTATTATAATTTTATTTTATTTTAACTATTTTATTAATTAATTTTTTTTATTTTTTTCAGGCTTACGTTTTTTTATGAAGAGATAGGGAGCAATTAAATTTTGCTGTTATGAAATTTTATTTGTCTTTTTTTAGTAATGAACTTCAGCCTGAAAAATTATTATTATTTTTTTTCAAAATGTAATAATTGCAACAAAAATTTGTAACAAAAATTTGTTTAAATAAATCTATACATATAATAAAATAGTAACTCATTTCCATCTGCCTGTCGGTCTACTTTTCTTTTGTGTTAGCATCACATAAAAACTACTAGATGGATTTTAACAAAATTTTGTGAGGTACCTACTTCGCATTTTGATTCCAATATAGGATACTCTTTTTCCGCAAAAATATCTTATTTCCAAGCAAAAATGAAGAAAAAGCAGTGAAAGTACGATATTTCCGGTTTAAAGGCACTGAAATTTTCTGTTTAAAACTGAGATATTTTAAACACGGTTGCGCACCTTTTATTTTAGAAGGTGGGATATTTTAAACACTATTGCGCAACAGATGGCGCCAATTGAATACAATTTTTATTTGATTTGTATTTTAACTTTGTGGAATTATATTGGTATTAAAATATTTTAAACATCCTTTACAGAGCTTTAAAATAATTTTTAGAATTTTTTATAAATTTTAAAATTTTATCAAGGGATGGGTACCTTTTAATAAAGTACATACATAAACCATAACTGAAGCACTATAAAAGTAAGTGTCTTCTAATTGGTGTGGAATATTTTCAAAGCAAAATCGAGCAAAATATTGTCAGGGCGGCCATGACATGGCGGGCATAGCTAGTTAATCACCCCTATCGCGAATAATTGTTCCCATGAAAAAACTCCAAAATTTGTCTATCGTGAATAACTCCAATAACAATTTACTTGTATTTTACGAAAGAAATCATTCACTATAGAATTTTTGGGAGTTTTTTCATGGGAATAAATATTCGCGATAGGGGTAAATAATAAAATAATAAAAATTACTTTTTTGAAAAAAAGTAATTTTTTCAACAAAATAAAGAGAAAAATGTGAAAGAAATATTATTGTAATCTATAAAAATCTCATCTTATTCACTTTAAAAAGCTATTTAAATTTGGTCAGTTCTTAAAGATTATTATTTCTATTAACAGCTTCCTCTAGCAGTTCCCTAAGCATCGTCTTGCTCATCATTAAAATTGTAATTATAAAGTATAATATCTAAAGTTGTTAAAAGGATTCATGAAACATGCGCCGTAATCTTTACAATTTGAGTAAATTACAGCCAAAACCAGACATACGAAAACAAAAGTTTAGTTATCTAAACTAAAGAGGACTTAAAACGTAAATGGGAACAAAAATAACAATGAACCAATAGAGCTACCCCCTCCCCCCCCCCCCCAGCCAACACATAAATTGTTGTTAAATTGCAACGCAAAGCAACTGTTGAGTAATAAAACCGAATCTTAGAATAAAGAAGAAAAAATACATTACACTTGAATTTTGTAGGGGTTTCTTTTGTTACGGCATATTTCATTACAGATTTGTACAAAATAATCAACATTACTGTCACTATTGTCGCAGCTAGAACAGTCTCATTAGTACTCACTGTGTACCATTGACGCCACCAAGCCAAACATCTACTTTTATTTTTTGGGAGGAGTGAATTTTTGTTTTTATTAATTTATTCTGTTTTTTTTTGGAATCATCAGAATGCGAAGTGATTTTGTTCCTCCCCAACCAACATTTTAATCAAGTAAAGATATTGTTTTCTTTACTTTCCTACATCATTATTTGCCAGCACATCATTAACAACATTATTATTATGTTGTGTCAGCAACGTCATAATGATCTTTTTCAGCAACATTTTTTACTGATTGTGTTGTTGTGTATTATTGTTGTGTTGAAACAATTGACACAGTGACACAATATTCATCTTGTTCTTGTATTTTTTGTTGGATACTTGGTTGGCTGAGTTTTGTTGGCCTGCTGAATTTAAATCCTGCATGCTTGTGCGAGTTGCTGCGTGGATGTGTACGTTGAGTCGATATGTTTGTTGGAGTCTCTGCCAGAGAACTGAGTAAACATACACACACCTTTTCAGCAGAATATATGTTTTTGTACTTTATGTTGTTGCTTATTTTTGCTTATTTTTCAATATTTACAGCTGCTCGTATGTCTGAGCCCGGTTTTTTCGTATTTTTTTCCATTTTATACAAAAGAAATAAGAACTCAAATACACCCGCATACTGGACTAAATAAAATGAGTAAAAGAGTGCTGAAAATTTATATCTCTGTTAGAATAGTAACTCCTGTGTTCTCATTTAAGAGCACGATTGTGCTAATTCGTCAATTTTGACATTTGTTATCAGTTGTTTTTTTTTTTTTTTTTGTTATTCATTTATGTTTTATGTTGTGCACTTAATAATTTGTATGTGTATGATTAATATTTTTTTTTTACTTTAAAATAGGTGTAATTTAGCCACCATATTGAAACAATAACTTTTAAGGAAAACTTTTTAATTTTTAAACAAATTGAAATACTTTGATAATTTTCTATGCAAAGTATGTAAAAGTTTAGGTTTAGAATGGAAACAGGATTATTAAAATTTCTTTATAATTACTCTGGACAACACTAATTCTGTAATACGGGTTTATTAATATATTGGCTCTGGTTTAAGAAATAAACGATTATATCAAAAATGGAGACGGTTGCGCCATATATATAAGGATAACTCGTAAAAAGTTGCTCGATTTCGGTTATTAAAAAAGAAGCTGTTGCAAAAATAAAAAATTGTATGTTCATAAGTTACCAATTGTAAGTAATCTGTAAGAAATAGTACTCAAATCAAAAACTTTTATATTTGCTTCTCTATCGGACATAGTAATATACGTTCTGTACATTCAAATGTCTATCCATAACGGTTCAGCAGATAAAGCCATATACGACATATTACCTCAGATATGAAGACACCCTTTATTTTTTACACTTATTATTACTGACACAGCAATAAATAAAGTAACGGTTCCAAAGATATGGCCATATAGGTTAAACAATATCACCTAGGGGACACCCTTTAATGTAAAATTTAAAAAAAACACTTATTTTAAAGGACAGATTCTTTGTAAATTTCAAATGACTGTCTAAAACGATTCAAAAGTTTGGCCATATGCATCAATTTACATCAACTATTGAGACACCCTATATAATTTGAATTATTTATAAATATTATTATACGCGACATAGTAGTGGAGATCCTGACGAATTTTCAAGTGTTTGTCTGGAACGCTTCAATAGATAGGGATAGATAGGTAAAATTATAACAATTATGGGGACACCCTTTAGTTAAATAATATACTTCATGTTATAAAGGACTTAGATATACAGGTTTTTTTGTAAATTTTAACCGTCTCTCTGTTACGGTTCAAAAGTTTTGCAATATTCATCAAATTACATCAACTATTGGTACCTTCTAATTATAAATATTTAATTTCTCATTATAAATATTGGACATTCTGTCCAATTTTCAAGTGAATGCCTACAATGGTTCATATATTTTAATTGACGTCACATATGGGGACACCCTTTAATTTTTAAGTTTATTTTTTTATTAATTTCTATTATTGGCAGCTATAGTGATATGCAGTTTTTTAAAATTTTAAACGGGTGCTCGTTACGGTTCATAATACACGTAAACCCCTTAATTTTCAAAATTCTGAACTTCTTTTAAAATTGGACCAATCGTTAAGCATTTCCTTTCTAATAAAGAAAAAATTTTCAAAATCGGTTCAGAAATGACTGAGTTCTGCGGGCACAAACATACAAAAAAAGCAACATTCAGACGAATTGATAACATCCTTCTTTTATTGAAATCGGTTAAAAATACGGATTCCGTTCGACAAACTTATAGTGCACTTCGTGAATTTTACGTTGGAATTGAATCGACCTTCTGAGAATGATATTCAACGAATTATTGAAACCTATCGCACACTTAAGACAAAGAATTATTCATACCGAAGAAACAATCGCTTCGAAACAATCGAAGTCTTGAACTTTATTTTATAGTACGAAATCGTTCTTAGAAGCTTGGGCTTTTCCAACCACCACATGGGACATTTAAGCCTAGTGACCTGCAGTTGCGTCATAGGTTGGCTTGTTAGTTTCAAGCTAACTAAAAATCTTGTTTAGTGACAAAGCTCATTTTTGCTTCAATGTATGCATCAACAAGTAAAAAGAAAACAACAAAATGGCTGAATATGGAGTGAAATCAATGAAAGATAAACTAGTGAGATACCTTTGGTTTTTTTTTTAATGACCAATTATGAATGTTTGGTGTGGATTTTCAATCCATGGCATCATGGAATAATATATCTTCTATACATATAATAAAGTAGTAACTCATTTCCGTCTCTTTGTCTGTCTGACTGCTTTTCATTTACGTTCGAATCACGTAAAATCTACTGGATGGATTTTAACAAAATTTTGTGGGGAGATACCTAAGCAAGCTGGTCCCAATATAGGAAACTCTTTTTCCGCAAAAATATCTTATTTCCAAAAGAAAGGATATAAATACTTTATTTTTTATAAAGTAAAAAAATACATAAACTGATATGTAGCATATATTAAGGAGGAACTAAGTACTACTTAGCACAGCACGGCACCTTTAATTTTTGAAAGTTGTATATTTTAAAACACAGATCGTTTTAACTACTTAGTACGCCACGGCAACTTTAGTTTTGAGATTTAAACACAGATGGCGCTAAAAACAAATGCCAAATAGCCAATTGAGTAAAATTTGTATGTGTTTTAAGTCGCGTACTTGTTGTATAATTTAGTTATTTTGTGAAATGCATACTTAGGTAATTATGTGATTACATTTTGTTTTTTTTTTTTTGTTAATTAACGCAAAATTTTTAAAATTTGGTAAGAATACTACGAGATGAGTGTGGCTATAAAATTCTGTTATTGTCAGTTTCTTCTTAGTTTAGTTACATTTTTCTCTTATAGGTGCTACTCTATATAAAAAAGTCTTACAATAGGTGTGGTATACTTTCAAATCAAAATCGACTAAACCATTTTCAGGACGCCCACGACGTGGCGGGTACAGCTAGCTTATAATAAATTAGGGTAAATATATGTACATACTCAGTACATATTTTTATTTCCAAAATCAATGACATAAACATTGTGCACTTGCTTACATGCCACACATCGCATGTAATTATCCGATTATTGTGATGGCATTTTGGTTATAATGTTAGTTCAAGAAATGGACCTGTCTGTTGTCCTGCAATATCCTGCAACTAAATGACTATTGATTATATACTTGCAGTAACTAACTACTATAAAAACTATAAAAAGTCCATTTTTCGGAAGACTGTTAGCTTTAGAAAAAATGGAGCATTATATTATATAACAACATATTTCCCTTATTTAAAAACATCAAGTAAGAGTGCTTTATTCGGCCGTGCCGAATCTCCTATACCCTTCACCACGGTGATTTTATTTTTACAGACATATTAGCTATAAAATTGATTTAATTTAAGAAACAAACGCATTAAAAAAAGAACTGTGCTTTTTTCCACTAATCACCAATATTTCGTATACGTTATATGTCGTTACCCGAAATTTCTAACTATGTAAAAATTTACTATACATTTTTTTGTAAAATTTGTATAGATTTTTTTAAATATTTGTTTTAAAATATTTTTTGAACTTTTTGTTTCAAAATTTTTCATAAAAAGTTTTGAAATTTTTTTTTTTAATTTTCTAGAACTATTTTTTTAAAAATATTATAGAAACTTTTCTCTAAAAATTTTTTAAAAATTGTTTTTTTTTTAATTTTTTAGTATACATTTTTTAGACATTTTTTTAAATAATTTTTCTAAAATTTTTTCTGCAAAATTTGTCATTATTATTTTTATAGAAAATTTTTTGTTAAAATTTTTCTAAAATATTATTTGTAAAAACTAGGATCTGCAACTATTTTTGTGGAGTTTGTATTGGTCATACCGTTTGACATATCCTTTGGTACATGGAGATGAAGAGCTGTATAGTTTTTGGGAATAATCGTTAGGGATAGTTTCCTTGCCCCCAAGTTTTGTGAACGCTCTACAGGTCATACCATATGAAATATTAAAATGAAATTTAGTATGTGCCTTTGGTATGTAGAAATCATGAGCTGAGTAGTTTTTGGGCAAAATCGGGAGGGGGCAAGGTGTAGTTTACTTGACATTCCAATATTATAGGGGCTCTAGAGGTCATACTGTTTGATATATCAAAATGAAATTCAGTATGCACCTTTGGTTTATGGAGGTGAAGAGCTGTATAAATTTTGGGCATAATCGGGAAGGGACAAGAGGTAGTTTACTTAAGGACAAACCGAAAATAATTAATTTTTCGTTTCGAATATACTTTGAACTTTTATTCATTATGTAATATATCCATACAAATATCTGTTTCCATTGGTTATGGTAAAGTTAAGTGTAGGCCACTCCAGTTTTATTATAAGTGACATCAACTTCAAATTTTCTTATTAATATACTAACAGAAAGAAATATTATAAAAGTATTCTGGGCTGGAAATATACAAGTTTGAAACATGGGGAGAATATGTTCCAAACGTGGGAATCTGCCACATTCAAAACACTTATACTTAGTTTTTCTATTATTTTTTGATTCACAATCTTTGCAGTGATTATCATAGCTAAAAGTTGTTCGAAGTTCATTATCTTTATAACCAATTATTCCGGAAGTTATAAGTGGTTTGTATTAAACACAATCATATATATATAGGTTCTCAAAAAGTTACTTTTTTACTAACATCGGTCTCATAGACCAAATCACTGAAAAATTAATTAAACACATGTTAGCAGGGATCTCTGCACAACGGCAGCATTGCCGCCTTAATCAACCGAAAGACCGAAAGCTAAAAATGCACAACTCTGACCTACAGAAAGCTTTCAGTATGTGTTCGGTCTGTGAGACAACATGTTAGTAGTGGAAGGTTAACAATCTGTTGAACAGTAAAGTAAAGTTTTATCACATTTTTTACATTTATGACTATGAAACTCGTTTCCTGGGAAAATTTCGGCTTATATTCCGCGAAACGGTTTTATCTCCGTATTTAAATTGAAAAGGTTCATTAGATGTAATCTTTATAGAAAGGCGACAGACTTACACTCTTTTCAACTTTATAGTCTCGTTTTTTCATTCAGTAAAAATAAATTCTGCCCTAAAATCTGACCATTCACTAAGGTTTAGTTGAAAATTTGGCGTCTGCTCCTCCGCACTTTCTCGAATTGCTATGCAAACAGTATCCACCGCTACTACTTTCGTCTAGTAAAACTGTCAGCTAAGTTAACATTTTTCGTTAATAAATTAAATTCAAAACTGTACCCCAAACAATTATAAAATTTATGATGGAAAAATTTATGTAAAATAAATTTAAATATATTTTCAAGTGAATCAACTAAGTACGAGTAAAGCGTAGATTATTCATTTTGAGTTTCATTTTTTGCAAACTATTATCATTCATTACATCAGCATCATGATTATGATGATTATTATTATGATCTCTTAGTCCCTTGAACAAGCATACTCATACTGCAGGCGTAGCAGCAACCTGTCTGCCAACAAACCAGCCAACCAGCAGCCAACGTTTTATGGCCTAAAGTTAATTATTTATGCACATTTTTGTTGCATTTATTTTTTGCTTCCAGCTTGTTTTGTGATGTTGTTACAGTATTTTTTATTTAATAACATTTTAATGCAATGATGTAGTTAGTGTATGTAGGTATATGTAAATGTAAATAGATGCACATGCAGTGTCTTTGCGTATGTATGTTTATGGTGCTTATGCTTGCATTTCAGTGCAAGAGGAAGTTTTACTGTTGGATAAAGATTTTATAATATGACATGTTCATACATACCCGTACATACATACATATATATGCAATCAAATGGCTAAGTGCGTACAAGTGATATAAATGGGTGATACCACGCCAAAAAAGAATAGTTTAAAAATAGTCTATTTTGGGGTTGGTTCCGTACCCAAAAGGTGAAAACTTTTGAAAATTGTTTTTACTACAATGTCTGGCCGTCTGTCAGCGCCTTCTAACTTAGTTATCGTAAAAGGCAGACTCTTGAAATTTTCACACAAGTTTTATTACTGTGGCCGCTGTAGCAACAAATCCGAACGCGACGTGTTATTTACGTATATGTGTTTATTTCTTGTTTACAAAAAATAATTAAAAATTTGTTCACTTTATAAACAAGTAAAAAAATTAACCAAAAAATAAAAGGGTGTTCCGATAGCGATGTACTTTGCATATATATATAAGTTTGTAACCATAATAGGTAGACTTTTGAAAACTTATAGGGTGTTCCGAAAGTGACGTGTTAACTGCGTTTATTTCTTTATTTCTTAAGCTCTCGGAGACAACCATTTATAATTTGCACACCGTTATTAAAACTTCGTTTTCTATATACTCGTAAACAAATATAACAAATTAAACCTAATAATTAAATGGTGTTCCAATAGTGACGTAGTTTGCATGCATATGGCCTAAGGTTTGAACGATAAAAGGCAGAGTCTTAAAATGTTCACAGGAGATGTATTAATATCACCAATATAAGAAAATTTATAAATTAAAGGGTATTTCGACAGTGTCGTAACGGCCTTATTTTTTGAGCCGCAAGAGGGAAACTTTTGAAATTTGTACCGCTATGATAATTACTTAGAATTGAAGGGTGTTCCATCAGTAATATGTTTTTCACATATATTGCCTTATTTTTTGATCCGTAGACTTTAGATATATTAATAGAAAGGGAATGTCCATGGCCCCTATACCAAATAATAAAATAAAAGGGTGTTCCGACAGTGAAATGATACGGCCTTATTTTTTAGAGCGTAATAGGTAAGCTTTCTTGACTCAGCAGATGTAATGCCGCGGCAGCTACAACAAGTATTGAAAATTAACGGCTGTTTTGACAGTAACATGTTTTTCACGTATATTTTCTTATTTTTTGGACCTCGGTAGGTAGGCTCCTGATATTTTCATAGAATATGTATAACCATGGTCGCTATAACAACAATTACTAAAATTTAAAGGGTATTCCGATAGTGATGGAAATTTCGCGAATACGATTTAATTTTTTTAACTTAAATTTATACAGAGTGTGTAAATTATGTCCGCTATGGCTAAAAATATAAAAAATAAAAATTAAAGGGTTATGAAAAGTCACAACTATTTACCTATGTATGTAGCCTAATTTTTGAACCGGAACGAGTAGAAACATTAAATCTACGCATATTATTATAAAACCAAAAATTAAAGGGTGTTTCGATAATGAGACGATTTTGCATATATAATCTTACATTTGAACAGTGATAGGCCGACGCTTAAGATACACACAGATAATATTTTACAATATCTGCTGTAACGACAAGTAACGAAAATAAATTTAATAAATATAGACGTGTGTTTCCTAAGATATCGCGCATATGAGGAATTTAGTTTTCTCCTCTAAACATTATTGGCAGACACTTGTTATTTACACAGGGTATTTAGTACTATGCTCTAGTATAAAAAAAAAAAATAAAAAATTAAAGGAAAAAATTAACAATATGTTTCTTTAAAGTTATACTGAACGCAGTACAGAATTTTAAGTGTGTGAGACTACCACTCACTTGACTGATTTATTTATTTCCTCATCGAAAAACAATCGGAAAAGTTTAGATATTTTGATTTTTAAAAAACCTTCCGGTTTTGTTCTTTTGCCTATTACTTCCCACCATTTTTGAGTATAATTTTTTTGGTTCTTTTTAGAAAAAGGCTAAAACTTTCTCCTTGGGAATATATACATATTTACATTTTTGGATCTAAAAGGCAATTTTAGTCAACTATTGAAAGCGAACCTTTTAAACTAAATATGTTTTATGCATCTAAAAGTTAATAAATTGACCTTAATTGGCCTTAAATTGACGTACAATTCTTATAAGAACTCAGATAGTGTAAAGATAACTTAAACACTTTAAAATTTTTGGATTTAAATTTTTTTCTAAAAGCACATAAAGCAATAAGTTTTTGGAGAAAATTTTGCTGAATTTCAAAAAAATAAAAAATCTAAACTGAAAGCTAAAGAGTCACAAAATACCAGGATAACAATATTAATAAACATTTTTGTAACTATTCGTTTTGTCGTGGAATGCCCCAAATGAATTGTGCATCTTTGTAAGCGTAATGTAATATTGTGCTATGATTGTCACTATAATTTTTTTTTGCATATTTATGTGAAATCGTAATCATTGGACTCGTGAACAACCTTAACATCATCATCATCATCATCGTCATGCATCATGTATATATAAAATGTTTCTACTTATTGTAAACACTTTTTAATTACCACTTGTCCATGTGATTTTATTATTTTGTCAAGTTTCTTTTTTTGACACATTTACATATAAAAAAACACACATACACAAACTCATGTTCTCACACAAACAGTCCCCATTAAAAGGCATGAAAATTACATTATTTTTAAGCCAAAAGTATACTTACTTTTCGGCTTATAAATACTTCAAAAACCAAACACTAGTTTTTGTAATGATGACCGCTGGACCTTGGTATTTAAATTTTATATGTAAATTTATATGTGTGATATATGACTTTTTAATTAGAATTTAAAAACCATTTGCGAGTGAATAATTGAAATTAATAAATTTTAAGTAAAAATTATTTTGAAAAATACAGTCCAGCTACATGTTAATAACATTAAGGCACCAAATGCAATAAAATAATTATCATGTCATTATCCCCCAATACTGTTATTGTCAGTTCCATAAAATTTTAAAGATTTCTTTCGAAACTTATGAAATTATCACTTAAAATACTATACACTCCAATCGGATGATTAAAACCACTTAATCTTTTGTTCTTAGTAAGACATATCTTTTGAAATTTTTTTACTGGCATATTTTTACTCCCATCTAAATAATAAAATAATTCTTGCAAAAAAAAACCGACTTCAAAACAGACAAACTTAAAAGCATGTTTCTCTAAGACGGTAACTATTGCGACACCCTGTAATTTCCGAATTCAAATTTTATAACACTAGTTATAGCGGTCGTAGCAATACAGGTTCGTTGTAAATTTCAACCTTCTGTCTGTAACGGTTTAAAAGTTTGGTCATATACATCAAATTACATAAACTATTGCGACACCCTGTAATTTATAATTTAAAATAATTATACTTATTATAACAGATATAGTAATGGACATTCTGTCTAATTGTTAAGTGTCTATCAATAACTGTTTAAAAGATAGGGTCATATATATCAAATGACGTCACCTATTGGGACACCCTTTAAATTTAAATTTTAATATAAATACTTTTTAAAGAACACTTTGTAATACAGATTCTTTTTAAATTTTAACTTTGTGTCCATATACATCAAATTACATCAACTATTGGGACACCCTATAATTTCCAATTTTAAATATTTATACTTGTTGTTATTCGAGACATAGTAGTGAACATTTTGTCTATTTTTCAAGTGTTTGTCTATAACGGTTCCAAAGATGAGGACATAATGGTCAAATAACATCAATAATGGGAACACCCTTTAATTTATAGGTCCAAGTTTTATACTTGTTTTAATAGCGGACTAAGGAATATAGGTTCTTTGTAAATTTCAACTGTATATCTATAACAGTTAAAAAGTTTGGCCATATATATTACTTTTACATTAACTATTGGGACACCCTTTAATTTCCAAATTCATATTTTACACTTGTTATTTTAGCGGACTTAGCAATACAAGTACTTTGTAAATTTCAACTGTCTGTCTATAAAGGTTCAAAAGTTTGGCCATATATATATCAAAATAAACCAACTAATGGGACACCCTTTAATTTCTAATTTTAAATATTTATACTTATTATAACAGACATAGTAACGAACATTCTGTGCAACTTTCAAGTGTTTGTCTATAACGGTTCAAAAGATAGGAGAATAAAGGTGAAATTAAGTCACCTATGGGGTCACCCTTTAATTTTTAATTTTATTTTTTAATTACTTTTTGTTGTTGGGAGCTACTGTGATACGCACTTTTTTTTAATTTTAAATTGGTGACCTATAATGTTCATAATACACGTAAAAAACATGTATGTTGTATGGGGACACCCTTTAATTTTTAAAATTTTGAACTTCTTTTAAAATGGGACCAATCTGTAGCCATAACCTTTCTAATAGTGCAAAATTTTTAAAATCGGTTCAGAAATGACTGAGTTCTGCGGGCACAAACATAAAAAAAAAAAGCAACATTCAGACGAATTGATAACCTCCTTCTTTTTTTGAAGTCGGTTAAAAATAACAAACAACATTAAGCAACATTCAATTTTAGTGTTGCAGTGCAGTAACGATAAAACTGGTACCCAGCCTTGGATCCAAAAAAATTAAAAAAAAGATATATCTTTCCATTCCATGTGATACTTTATATTTTCAAATATTTGCAATTAGTTATTTGTACATTACACTAGAAGAAAAAGAATTTTTAATAAAACTTTGCGAAAATAGACAATAGAAGTGTACAAAATGCAGCGAAAATAGACAAAGTCGATGTTTATCATTATCAAGAATATTCCTGTTTGACCATTGCATTTGGGCAAAGTTAAAAAAAACTGTTTTCGGTCACTTAAAAGATATTAAAAACTAGCAAACGAGTTAAGACCCAACCAATGGGTAATTCATGTAGAGATACTTTTTTCAGTAGTCTTTTTTTGACAGATCATCGTCGTGTCATGCTGTCATGTTATTTTTGTTTAGTATTGTTTGGAATTTCATAATGGAAAGACTTACGCCTGAATCACTTCGCTCTGTGGGCTCTTGAAAAGTTCCAAGAAGATCCGACGTTTTCGAGGCAAATTTTGTTTAGCGATGAGGCCCATTTCTGGCTCAAGGGGTATGTAAATAAACAAAATTTCCGCATTTGGGCATTTGGGACGAAGAGTAACCTGAAAAGATTCAAGAGCAGCCACTTCATCCAAAAAAACAACGGTTTGGTGTGGTTTGTTGGCCGGTGGAATCATCCATATTTTTTTAAAATGATGCCGGCGCGAACGTAACCGTCAATGGCGACCGTTATGGTGCCATGATAACCGATTATTTGATGCCTGAAATTTAAGCTCGTGATCTCGGCGACATTTGGTTCAGCAAGACAACGCCACTTCCCACACATAGCATCAATCAATGGATTTATTGAGAGAACATTTCGGTGAGCTGGGCTGGTCAAAAGGAAAACATCACGCGTGTTACCAGTCGATATGCTCAAACGAGTCATAGAAAATTGGACTCATCGAATGGACCATCTGCGACGTAGCAACGGCCAACATTTGATAGACATAATCTTCAAAAAATAAATGCCAATGTTCTATCAAATGATAATAAACATTCTCCATTAAATTTGAATTTCCTGTGTTTTTTTTTCTTTAAAATAGTAGGGAACCTCGAAATGAATCACGCGTTATTATTTGCATAATCTGCCTTACAACAAATGAAATTTGTTAGCAGAAAGGTGTTGAATAGTAATATTTTATTTACTTAATATCATTCATTTACAAGTTAATAATTATTTTTATTAGTTTTTATAAAATTTCCGAAGAAAAATTAAAAATTTATTGTTGTTTGTATAATTCGATTCAAAACTTCTAAAAAATGCCATGGTGTACATCACTCAATTCATAAACAAAAAAAAGATCTTTCTTTTGAATTATGGTTATTATACAACTCGTCCCATTTTCCCATTTTTTTTTAACACTTTATATTAAATTAGCTGTGCCCGCAACGTCGTGGTCGTCCTGACAATATTTTGCTCGATTTTGCTTTGAAAGTATTCCACACCAATTGTAAGACTCTTACTGTTATAATGCTTCAGTTATGGTTTATGTATTTAGTTCATATGAAGGTATCTATCCCTGATAAAATTCTAAAATTTAAACAAAATTCCAAAATTCTAAAAATTATTGTAAAGCTCCGTAAAAGGTGTTTAAAATATTTTAATAAGATTGTAATTCCATAAAAATTAATATACATATCAAGTACAAATTTTTGACTATTTGGCAGTAAATAATTAATATTTTGTCATTTTAAAACAGCGCCATATGTTGCCTTACCGTGTTTAAAATATCCGCTTTCTAAAGTTAAAGATGCCTTAGCCCATTAACGCCTAAAATAAAACTAATGCTATTCTTTTTAATTTATTGATATTTATTATTACAATATGGACTAAATTAACATTTTTTATAAAATATTAGAAAATAAATTTATAATTTTATAGTTATAGAGCTGTACTCAAATTTGTACAATGAGCGTATTTAGGAATGAAATTCTCTAAAGCAAGATCACTTAATGCACAAATTTTCTCACAAAGCTCATAATACCAGCAAACTCTACTATTTCAAATTTCCAAAAATATATTTCGAGACATCCAATTGACCACCAATGGTGCAACAAAATCTTTGTCTAAACTCCAGTAAGCACGTTCGGTTGGTAGTTCTCAGTAAACAGACACTAATAATATACCCAAATATCTCTTTAAATCGGCCCTGTTGAGTTCTAAGTCGTGTATGGTATTTTGGTCCACATAGCCTGGATGCTGCGGGATGATTTCAATTATAGCGGGAGCATCCCTTGGCGGAATAGAATACTTTAAGTAGTCATCATTTCCTTCTTTCTCATCACTAATTATGGCAGGATCTGCTAGCACTTTTGCAACAACGTCATTTTCATCAGTGAATACCATCACGGACTTCCTCTATCCCTGAATAATTATTTATTGTAAAAATGCGTCTATGCGCCATTATGAAAACTTCGCAAAAACCTGTAGAAAAAAAGTGTGATATAAAAGAGCCCATTGTACCTGCCTGTGTACAGTACAAGAAAATGGGGCCTAGTGTATGATCTATCACATAAATTAACACATTTGTTGTGTAAAACATAAGAATACGATATTAGCATATTTCTTTTAATAAAAAGAAGTCCATATAATGTATGATTTGTAACGAGTGATTTTTTAAGAGCTTGAGAAATTTTTAAAAACAAAAAAGCGCATAAAATTGAAGATAATTTCATTTAAATGTTGACCGCGGCTGCGTCTTAGGTGGTCCATTCGGAAAGTCCAATTTTGGGCAACTTTTTCGAGCATTTCGGCCGGAATAGCCCGAATTTTTTCGGAAAGGTTGTCTTCCAAAGCTGGAATAGTTGCTGGCTTATTTCTGTAGACTTTAGACTTGACGTAGCCCCACAAAAAATAGTCTAAAGGCGTCAAATCGCATGATCTTGGTGGCCAACTTACCGGTCCATTTCTTGAGATGAATTGTTCTCCGAAGTTTTCCCTCAAAATGGACATTAGAATCGCGAGCTGTGTGGCATGTAGCGCCATCTTGTTGAAACCACATGTCAACCAAGTTCAGTTGTTCCATTTTTGGCAACAAAAAGTTTGTTAGCATCGAACGATAGCGATCGCCATTCACCGTAACGTTGCGTCCAACAGCATCTTTGAAAAAATACGGTCCAATGATTCCACCAGCGTACAAACCACACCAAACAGTGCATTTTTCGGGATGCATGGGCAGTTCTTGAACGGCTTCTGGTTGCTCTTCACTCCAAATGCGGCAATTTTGCTTATTTACGTAGCCATTCAACCAGAAATGAGCCTCATCGCTGAACAAAATTTGTCGATAAAACACATTTCGAACCGAACACTGATTTTGGTAATAAAATTCAATGATTTGCAAGCGTTGCTCGTTAGTAAGTCTATTCATGATGAAATGTCAAAGCATACTGAGCATCTTTCTCTTTGGCACCATGTCTGAAATCTCACGTGATCTGTCAAATACTAATGCATGAAAATCCTAACCTCAAAAAAATCACCCATTATAAGTAATAAAATCAAATAGCTTATCTCAGTAATGTTATTTTGGCTCCGACTGATATGTGTAAAATTTGACACCAGTTTTCACGCCACCGCCAAAATTGGCTTTTGCATCAATTACTAGAGTCGTCTATCGTCACTCTATGTAACTAATTTCTTAATAATAAACATTAAAATACATCAAATTCAACTTTCATTAGACGTACCCAAACAGGTACAGAGGGCGTTAGTGAGTTAAGGTATGCAGTACCTTTAAAACGTTAAAAAAAGTCGGCTTACTTTTATTGCTTATTCTCGTTATTATCTCATGGAAATAAGTTATTTTTTCAGAAAAAAGTATACTATATTGGAATCAGGAGGCTACGGTACCTCCTCACAAAATTTTGGTAAAATCCATCCGAATACGTATTTTCTTTATATAAAGGTACCCAGCCTTGGATTTGAAAATTTATATGAAATTCTAAAAATTATTGTAAACCTCTGTAAGAGGTGTTTAAATAACAATGTAATTCGACAAAGTAGAAATAAAAAGTTGCGCAACCGTTTTGAAAATATCCCAGTTTTAAACCGAAAATTTCAGTACCTTTAAACCGGAAATGGCGTACATTTACTGCTTTTTCTCCTTTTTCTTTTGGAAATGAGATATTTTGCGGAAAAAAGTATCCTTTATTGGAATCAGGATTCTCCAAAAAATTTTGTTAAAATCCAACCAGTAGGTTTTACGTGTTGCGAACGCAAAAGACGTGCAGACAGACAGACAGACAGACAGACAGACAGACGGAAATGGGTTACTATTTTTATTATATGTATTAGAAATAATTCTTTCATTTTCGCTCTCCATTGCAATTTTTTATGAATTTACATACACATGCGCAAACAGCTGATATGCGATCGGCTTCGCACTTTGCTTAAGCAAATGATTTTTAACGAAACGTAACGAAAAGTTTTATTAAGTACATTATAGCTTATCATATATGATTTATAAATTTTAATAAGTTGGCTTAAGCCAGGTTATGCATATTACAGTTGGGCATTTGCAAATAACCGCTTTAACGTCAACCGAAAAAATAATATTCTTGAGAATTGCGTTAAATTAAAAAAAAAAAAAAAATAACCGACGCTAGAGGGCATGTGACATGTACTGTGATTTTTAAAGACAATAAGAAATTTCAATGGCAATGCCCAAAATTGCTACAATTATTATTTTCACGAAACAAGAAATGCAGAGAGTGGGATGTTATGCGCTGGGGTGCAATACAGTAGTACGGCAAAAAATAATACAACAATATGAAGCTCTTAATATTAATGGTTCTTATTACCAAATTATTAATTTTATTTCTAGTTAAAATTACTTAAATTCTCTTAATCATATTAACGAAAAAATGGGCTTTAAAATACTGTTGAATCGAACTTTGTTTCTTTTGGTTGATATTTTTGAAACCTTAAGAAAGTGTTTGCTCTCTTTCTTATAAGGAAAAACAAAATCCTAACTTTAATTATTGGCAAGTTATAATAATGGGCCTGAAAAAAGTAAACTTCAGCCTGATTAAAATTTAATTTAAATTCAGTTTCTTTTATTCAACTAATTTCCATTTATTTTTAGAAAACTTTCCTTTTAAACTTTGAGTTTAAGTTTTGTTTTAATATTTACTATAACATCCGAGATTGCAGATATTAAAGGTGGGTGGGTTTTTCCTAAAAGTATAAAATTTACCTGTTTGTACTTATTTGTTTAAACAATAGTTTCTGGTTTTCTTAGAATCTCATGCTTGTGCTTTTATCTATCAATATTTAGAGAAACATTTTGTTTAAATCCCATTTAATGTATACAAAAAAAACCTTAAAGGTAAAACTATACGATAGTAATGGTTTTTAGATAAATTGTTTGCTTATACACACATAACCGTATAAGTGTGTACACTTAAATACTTCTACAGTTTGTGATGACAATAATAACAACAACAACAATGTATTCCTATATATGTA
The DNA here is from genome assembly GCA_949628195.1 of Phasia obesa. Classification (NCBI taxonomy): domain Eukaryota; kingdom Metazoa; phylum Arthropoda; class Insecta; order Diptera; family Tachinidae; genus Phasia; species Phasia obesa. The sequence goes on from OX451218.1 coordinate 125,309,823, forward strand.
TGTTCATATATGTTACACATACAAACACTTGTGATACTTGGGATTTTAAATATACATTCTACTTGTTAAATATGCTTATGACGACGACCACTTGATGTAAAAACACAAACTACTGCATTTTGTTTTTGTTTTCCTGATTTTTATAAAAATTAAAAAAAAAAACAAAATAAAATATATAAAAACGCTCTTATAAATATTTTTCTTTTTTTGTAAATATTTTGTTATTGTTGCTGTAACATCTACTGTTGGCTGTTAAGTTCTTGTTGTTGAGTGCGTGTGCGTAAATGTGTAAACATATGCAAATTAATGCACACACACACATCGATATCTATCTGGATGTTTATATTGAAAAACAAGTATGGATAAAAAATGTATTAATACAACCAACAATTGGTAACAAAAATTTGACGTAATAAAATCTGTTTTTTAGCCCCATTTAGACAACTGAATGGGACATTTTCAAATTATTTAACCCGGTATTTCCCAAAACATTTTTTGACTTAGATTTTGTTGAAAATACATATGCTTATAAATTTCGACCTTCTAAGCACGAAAATGAACTCAATTTTTCAATATAAATTTACAATTTTCCGGAAAATGCGAAAAACTATCGTAACCATATATGGTAACCGTGGGTGTCGCCTAGGGTACAAGTTTTTTACCAAAAAAAAAAAAACTTTTTGGACTTAAAAAAATGACAAAAATTGTAATGTTTGCAGTAGTGTACTGCCAATTGTCGTTGAAATTCTAGTTGAGTCGTTGTCTATAGCACTTTAAGCATTGTACGCATCTGTAAGTCATGCTAGACCACTTTATTCTATGTATGCGATGCGGTATTGGGATAGATTTAAATCGAATCGGTCTACTCTACACATATACATATTTGTTGTATTCCGTGATTTAAATATTTTTACCAAGGCTGTTACCAAGGCTGTTAGATAATATACATACAACATTGTTATCTTTTGATTTTAGCAAACGAATACCAGTGCTTCTAATGGAAATTGAATCCAACTAACCTCTTTACAATAAGTTGAAGTTTTTTATGCATAAGTAAATAGCTTGCTGCAATACGATTTTCGCGGATTGTCTCCGTAGCATTATTTGAGATAAGCTAACAAAGGATAACAAGTTATCAAAGTAAAACGAAAATGACAGCGATTTCAAATGATCAGGTAAATCATACTGACCAAAGGAGCAACGCATTTTCCAAACTTCACTTCATACTCAACATTCGAACGAGGACTTTTTCCCTGGTAGATTTCAAAGTGCGCCTAATACCCTGATGGAGTGCAAAGAGACCAAACAGCTAAATCGTAATGATTTGCCTTTTATGAACTGCTTACATCAAGTTATACCAAAGTAAGATATAAGGGTCTCCTCGAAAGAAAGATTTTGTTCTGGATGAAAATGTTCAGTCATTTTTGTGGATGAGATTTTCACATTTTTTTGCAAGGATAAGCCTCTAAAGGTGGTTATTTTTTTTCAATTACCAAGAAAATATAAATGAATATATTAGACAAATATCTAAAAAGCCAGAGAAAACACATAAAATGCAAACAAAAGACCTGACCTGTACCCTAGGCGACCCACGATTACCATATGGTTACGCCATAAGTAAATTATGAAAAAATAAAACAAAAAAACATTTTTTCTACAATTAATTTAAACAATTACGCATTTTATAGTTTAATTCATTAGCTATCAATTGAAGTACTTATTATAAAATGGGTTGAATAGGTGTTAATAAACACGTGTGCTTACTGACGTGCCATATCTAAAAATGGCACATACGAACTTTTTTTTTTAACTTAATTTAAAACGCCAAAATTTTATTTTCTCTTTTGAAGCTTCAATTATTTTGTACTAAATAGCTTTATTCTCCTGAAGTTTTGTTTTGTCGTTTTGATGTAATTGTTGTAAATGTAACGGCATATTTTTTACATTACCATATGGTAACCGAGGGTTATTTCGGGTTAAAGTAAAAAAATTAAAAATTATAGTTATGTGAATATTTAGTGGGACACATATGTCCGAATAGGTACGAAAGGATTAATAGGAATAACTAATATATGTATATCAAACTCTAAACTGTAATTGGTTTTTACGTTTCTATTAGCCAACCTTTGGTTAGCAATTAACAACAATTAGATAATTTTTTATTTTACTAATGTATATTTTCAAACAAAAAAAAAAATGAAATAAAAGTTTCTGGGATCTCATACCACTTTTCTGGTAGGTACTATCGAGTACAACAACACTCTGTTTTTGAAATTTTCCGCACACCCCCAAAATCTTGAGTTACAGGTAAAAAACCGGGTTTTCATACCCGTATGCACTTATCACCCTGTAACTTAGACAAATACCAACCGATTTCAATTTTTTTAGTAGATATAGGAAAAAGAAGCCTAGACCTCTCGAATGGTAGATAGTTTCTTAAAATTAATTTTAGATACATGAGTGTATTTTTACACCAAATTTATTTTTTTCGGTTTTATTCCTCATTTTTCTATTTTCAGGAGGTTGTTACACAATTTTTTTGTATAGGAACCGTTTTTATTTTAATTTCATTTAAAAAACATTGTTTATAGCCAATAAAATGAGCGTTTATTTATAAAAATCCGTAAAGAAATGACTGAGTTATTCAACTTAAAAGAAAAACAAATTATTACCAAAAAAAATATTTTTAACGATTTCAATTAAATTTCAATTTTTGTTTGCTTGACCTTTTTCTTTTTAAAAGTCATGCTTTAAAAGCAACAAAAGAAAATTGCACAAAGCAAGATTCAAAAATTATAGTATAAAACCCCCTTTACAAATAACTGTTATTTTGAATACGAGCGCGGTGTGAAAAATTTCCACCTTAACAATGAAATAAGAAATATTTCGTTTTTTACGTATTATCCTTGCGTAGGCGTATTCCCTATTTAAAATATATAATAGCTGCCCAAAATATGCATTTGAAACTTTTGTGAATAACTGTCAAAAGATGCACAACTATATTCACTAGCTTTTGCTAAGGAGCGCGTATATTTTTACGTTGACATAAAAAAAATGTCTGATAAACGTAACAAATATTATGCATACGGGTATGAAACACCGGTTTTTTTACCCGTAACTCAAGATTTCGGGGGTGTCCAGAAAATTCCAAAAACAGAGTGTTGTTGTACTCGATAGTACCTACCAGAAAAGTGGTATGAGATCCCAGAAACTTTTATTTCATTTTTTTGTTTCAGTGTGTAATTGATGTTTGTTTGCTTGGTAGAATATAGTGTTTAAAATTGTAAAACAATTTCAAAAAGCTCTATCTCCTATGAAATATAGTGTAAAAAGTAAAATTTCTCATATCCTATTTCTTTGATAAAATTGTTTGAATAGAAAATTAACAACAATTGAAACTGCCTTGTAGATAGATACGAAGAGTACTGATGACGGACATAGCTGTCTAGAAAATGCATTCTACTTTGCTGGTGTCTAATTTTTCTTTATCTCTTTATAATTAAGAACTTAAGCCTAAATAATTAAATTATTATATGTAGTCTGTACATATAATAAAAGAGTAACTCATTTCCTCTCTGTCTGTGTTTTTCTTTGTGATCACATCACGTGAAAACTAATGAATAGATTTTCACAAAATTTCTTATTTCCAAGAGGAAATGGAAAAAAGCAGTGAAGATACCCCGATACGCATCAGGTAAAAACTACGAGATGGATTTTCACAAAATTTTGTGAGAAGGTAACTTAGTATTCTGATTCCAATAGAGTACATCTTTTTTCGCAAAAATATCTTATTTCCAAGAGAAAGTGGAGAAAAAGCAATGGTACGCTTCCGCAAGCAACTTGGGCTTTGTTCATTTAACACATGACTAATTTTGCGTAGCGATTTTAGTTCACATTTGTGCAATTGCCTTCATCATTAGTTAGTTAATTGTTCTCATTAATAATGCAAACTTGACTTAAATTTTTTACCGGAAAATCTTATTTAATGATGCGGCACACTTTTATTTAAATGGATACGTCGACAAACCAAATTGCCAAATAGAGAGCAGTCAGTTAACGCCATTGAAATTTCGAAATTTCTTAATTTCGACAACCCAACAATTGGAGGTTAATTTAATTCATTCCATTACTGAGAAAACACCAGAAGTTCTTGAAAAAGTAATAAAAAATTATAGTGAGAGATTCGATAAATTTCACTTAAAGTGGTTCATTCGTTTAGCCTTGATTGACGTATAATACATATGGCCTAAGATCTTTTGGAATGTTTCCGAGCATTCTTGACAATTTATTAACATTTTAAAATATTCCAGAGAGTTTCGAAATGTTGTGGCATATTCTCAAATACTCTCAATTATTCGGTGATGTTTTGAAAATTACCTGCAGAGCTCTACTAGCATGTGCTATCCACATTGGGTTGTCAAGTTGTTTCACAACCTCCATATATATGTATATAATAAACTTTTTGAGACTGAAATGGACTAGACCTGAATGTGTTCTGGTCATCTATAAGGCAGCATTGGTCGCTTGGTACTATTAGGAATGGTATTGTAGAGTATTACCTTCAGAGAACAGATGGCGTATACGAAATAATTGCAATGATGCCACGAATAAACGGGCGTGTTATAATGATATGCGCTTGGCTTAACTGATGAACAGGGACAGGAAAGGCACCTTAAGGTTACTGGGATTACTAAATGGTCATTGGGCAGTCGTTTTACCATGTTTTTTTTTTATCTGACTATAGTTCTCGGGTATAATGGCGATCGTGGAGAATAAGGTCTTTCACCGAATTCACGCTTGGACTGATAGCACTATCTAGACAACTGTCGACAAGTGTACATTGCCAAAATCGCTTTGCTTACATCAACATGTAAATAAAAAACATGGTTCAAGTAACTATAATCGAAGAGCAACATATTATGAGTAAATTATATGGTTGTAGTCAAATCATATTATTATTAAATATTATAAAAAAAATATTTTTATATTAAAACCTTATTATTGTCAATCCTAATAATAATTGTTAAAACTAACCAAAATTAGTATATGCCACAATTTTTGTGGAGTCTTTACAAGTCATACCGTTTCACCTTTTATGTTTCTGTCTTCTTGTAGGCATTATCAGAATTAAATTCAGTAGATGCCTTGAGTATATGGCGATGAAGAGCTGTATAGTTGTTGATCATAATCGGTAGGGAGCAAGGGGTAGTTTTCTTGACATCCTAAACCGAAAATAATTTTTTTTTTTGGTTTCGAATATACTTTGAAAATAGCTTTTTCCATGAGGTGTGGTAGAGTTAAGTTAATCACCTAATTTGTAATTAATATTCTTTCAACTTAGATAGATAAAACGAACTTAAGCCTAGCTTCAAAAATTCATTTGTACAAAAGTAATTGTGGCGCAAAAGTAATCCTCCTATCAGAAAATGCTATAAATTTTGCGATTGGCCCCTAATGTCAATTCTGTCAATTTCACATTTGTGTAGTAAACATTTGCGAAATACACGTTAATAAACAATGTTACGCTACACTGCTCCAGAACGCGGAATATTGGTGACTATTTATTTGACCAATAATCAGTCGGTGACTTTGGCACAACGTGAATTTCGTCGCAGATTTCATTTAGATTTGCTGACCGCCATTCGCGTCTAATATACGCTCAAGCCATCCTTAATCACCACCAAGAGGAAGATGATTTTTCATCAAAAATAATCATGAGTGATGAGGCCCATTTCCATCTTAGCGGGTACGTAAATAAGCAAAATTTACGCTTCTGGAGCACTGTAAATCCGCGTGTACCCCACGAAGAGCCATTACACCTGCTCAAAGTCACTGTATGGTGTGCTGTTTTCGCTGGAGGAGTCATCGGACCTTTTTTCTTCGAAGACGTCGCGGGCCAAACGGTTACTGTGAATGGTGAGCGCTACAGAGAAATGATTAACGAGTTCTTTTTGCCGCAACTTGATGAATTGGGATTGGAAAACATGTGGTTCCAACAGGACGGTGCAACGGCACACACTGCACGTGCCACAACCGATATGCTGAAGGATGCATTTCCCGGGCGCCTAATCTCCCGTTGTGGCGATTTGCACTGGCCAGCAAGATCGCCTGATTTGACCGCTGCAGACTTCTTTTTGTGGGTATTTTTGAAGTCGCGGGTTTATGTCAACAAGCCTCAGCCTCTTGCAGCTCTTAAAGACAATATCCGTCAAGAATGTGAGGACCTATCGCCGGAAGTTTTGGCCAAAGTGATGGAAAATGCCATAAAAAGGGCTCAAATGACAATCATCTGTGGCGGCGGCCATTTACATGACATCATATTCCCGACTTGATGTAAAAAAATTAAAAGACCAAATAAAAATAATCCACAAGAAGAATCAAAGTTTTTCATTTTTTTTTAAATTACAGCCAAAAAACATCGGAAGGTTATTTTTGCGCAACCTATTATAATAAAATATAACCATAAAATAATAAAAACAAACATGTTATGAAATTAAAACTATAAGGGTAACTTAAATGATAATAATAATAATATGATTAATAACTATTTAATCTCATTTGGTGTCTTTCTAGGCGTTTTGTTGCTCACAATTCCCAAAATTGGGATTTTTTAGTCTTTTGCCCATAAAGTCTACATACGGGCTAGGGCTCATTAAATATTTTCAGAAAAAATTTAGGGCATACATAGCTTTATTACTGCAGTCTTCTTTTTTCGATCCCAGCTTTGGGATTTAAGAATATATAGGCTAAATTCAAAATTTCGATGTAAAATAGGTCATAATGTGGGACCTCCATCTTCTACAAGGATGATCAATGTTATATGAAATTTATTTAAGCGTACACACATATAGTTAGCTCACACAAAAATGTAAAATTTTTATATATTCCTTAAAAAATTTTTCTATGAATAAAATATATTAACGGCCTTTTTGCGCTAAAGTACACAAAAATACAATAATTTTGGATTTTTTAAATTGAAAATCGTCTAATTTTTAACTCAGTAATGATACAATCTTCAAATTTATCACAAATATTTAGAATTTGGCTCGCCAACCACAATAAAAAATTTAAAAAAATTTGGTAAAAATTGTACCCAATAATTTGAAAAAACTGGACCAGGGTAGCGAAAAATCAAAAATTGTATTTCTTAAAATGCTTATAACTCAATCATTTTGAATTATTGTTTGCAAATTTTGGATACTGTTTTGTAGGTATTGACAAGACCTTTAAGAACATGTATAGTTTTAAAAAATCATAATAAAACTGAAAAAATGGCAAGCTGTAAAAGAATTTCCAGGCGCGAGGTGCCCAACTTTGAGACCATATGGCTCCACCCCTGGAGGGTGTTCCTACCTTTAAGGCTTAAGTTCAGATACTCCTCTGCTAGGCTCATGTTAAATTTTGGATCAATCGGCCTAGCCGTTTATAAATTACTAGGTTATTTCCAAAATATTTTGATTCTGCCCCACTGTGCGCTGCATTAAATATCAAAAAAATCGTTCTTTAAAAGAGAAAAGTGGTGCTTGCGCTATATTGTGTTCTTAAATTTACTATAAAATTTTAAAGAGGCCCCCAGCAAAAACTTATATTCAAGCATATGATTTTTTATTTATGGCTGATAATACTATATAGAGACTGGATATGTGACTCTGGGCGCTGTTTTTAAGCTCTTTTAAATCACCGATTCATTTACTTGTTTTCATGTTATGCTGCACACTGTATTCAAATTTACTCATACATAGAGTTATTGTATGAAGGCTTTGTGATACGATCGTATATAAAGTACAAAAATAATATTGTGAAAAAAGTGAAATGAATAAATAACATGAATCCTTCAATTGATGATGTTTGTTTTTATGATGTAAAATTCATATAATAAAATGATTTTTTATACATAAATCCACAAACGCTTGCTGATATGTGTATATAAATATGGTACATACTGACAATAATAGACATGTGTGAATAAAGTACTACAAAGTATTTGTATGGAAAAGTAGTTAACTGTAAGCGAAGTGTGTGTCCACATATTGTTTTCTTTAATAATGGTTTTGGCTTTCAAATGCTGTAATATACACACGTTACTACGCATAACGTTAAGTATATACAAAAAAAAAAAAAAAAAAAAAAAAAATGAAAATCAATTGTTATATAAATTAATATTTTTGTAAATATAACAATATTTTAATGAAAATCTATCAGTAAGAATAATAATAAAATTATTATACACATAAAATTAAATTACGTATCTATATATGTTTATTATAAAATAGTAACTCACTTCCTGTCTGTCTGACTGTATTTCTGTCTCTATTTGTGTTCGCCTCACGTAAAAACTACTGGATGGATTTCAACAAAATTTTGTTAGCTGGTATCTTCGTATCCTGATTCCAATATAGGATACTATTTTTCTTATTTCAATATCTTATTTCAAAGAGAAATTAGAGAAAAATCAGTGAGGGAATGCAGATTTTTTTTACCGATGTAAAGATACTGCATACTTTAAGGCATCTTTTATTTTGAAAATCAGTATATTCTAAGCAATGTTGCGCAACAGATGGCGCTGTTTTAAAATAATGAGTAACTCATTTCCTGTCTGTATTTTACAGATCTTTACAATAATTTTTGCAATTTTAGAATTTTATATAATTTTTAGAATTTTAACCAGGGATGGGTACCTTTATATGAAGTAAATACGTAAAGGTGTTGATTATTTTCAAAGCAAAATCGAACAAATAATTGTCAGGACACAGCTAGTTTTAAATAATTTTTAGAAGATAGTGTAGTCTCAATTGTTAGTCATTAAATTTTTTTAAGATTTTTTTTGCACAACAATGTTATTAAAGGGTGTTTTTTTAGTTTTTCTATTAATTAAGTTGTCAACCTTAAATACCATAGAAATTATTATAATTAAGGTTTTACTGTTTAAGTACGTAAGCAAACAAAAAAAAAAGTTCAATGTAACCACAAAAAATCGGGTTTACTTTCATCTACACGCAAAAAAAACATGGTTGAGGTAACCATAATCGAAGAGCAAAATATTAAGAGTAAATTATATGGTTGACTTCAGCCACATAATTTACCATATTATTATTAAATATAATAACAATAATGTCATATTAGAATCATATTATTGCCAATCCTGATAAATATAGTTAAAATTAACCAAAATTTGTTTAAGTATAAACATATTATTAATGAACATTTAAATCTATTAGTAAAACTGTTTATTAACATATATATAAATTTTTGAAATTAGACTTCAGTTCATCATATTCTCTCTAAGTTGAAAAAATTTTAATTACAAATTAATTGTTCAATATTAGAAATCGCAGGATACCGCGCAAACAACATACAACATCAGTCTTACATTACTTATAATCTGATTGTAATCAGATTGCTCGGTATATTCACAAAAGTTGTTCAGTTTTACCATGGCTACAATGTTTCTATATTTTGTTAATGAAAATTTAGAAGTCTCTGTAAGTTATGCTGAAAAAAGTAAAAAAAGAAACCTGTTTTTAGGGTTCCGTACACAAAGTGTAAAAACGAAACCCTATTGTTTTCGCTACAATGTCTGTCCGTCTGTCCGTCTGTCAGCGCCTTTTATCTCTGGAACCGTAATAGGTAGACTCTTGAAATTTTCACAGATGATGTATAGTTGTTGCCGCTATAGCAACAAATACTAAAACTTATAGGGTGTTCCAATAGAGAGGTGTTATTTACGAAAATGTGTTTATTTCTTGAACTGTAGGAGGGATACACTTGAAATTTACAAACAGTTATTAAAACTTAGTTCACTATATAAACAAGTATAAAAAAATAAAACTAAAAATTAAAGGGTGTTCCGATAGTGGTGTGAAATGCATGTATAAGGCATAAGTTTTGAACCATAATAGGTAGACTCTTGAAATTTTCACATAAGGTGTATAGCGATGGCCCCTATAACAACAAAAATTAAAACTTATAGGGTGTTCCGATAGAGAGGTGTTATTCACGAATATGTGTTTATTTCTTGAACTGTAGGAGGCATACACTAAAAATTTACAAACTGTAATAAAAACGTAGTTCGCCTTATATACAAGTCTAAAAAATAAACCTAAAAATTAAAGGGTGTTCCGATAGTGGTGTTATTTTGATTTATAAGGCCTCAGTTTTGAATCATAATAGGTAGAATCTTGAAATTTTTACGGAAGGTGTATAATTTTGGCCGCTATAGCAACAAATAATAAAATTTATAGGGTGTTCCGATAGAGAGGTGTTATTCACAAATATGTGTTTATTTCTTGAGCTGTAGGAGGCATACACTAAAAATATGTAAGCAGTAATTAAAACTTAGTTCGCTATATAAACAAGTAAAAAAAATAAACCTAAAACTTAAAGGGTGTTCCGATAGTAGTGTGATTTGCATGTATAAGGCCTAAGTTTTGAACCGTTATAGGTAGGCGCTTGAAATTTTCACAGAAAGTATATAACTGTGACCGCTATACTAGCAAATACTAAAACTTATAGGGTGTTGCTATAGAGAGGTGTTATTCACGAATATGTGCTTATTTCTTGAACTGTAGGAGGAATTCACTAAAAATATGCAAGCACTAAATTAAAATTAGTTCGCTATATAAACAAGTCATATAAACAAGTATAAACAAAAAAATAAATCTAAAAATTAAAGGGTGTTCCGATAGTGGAGTGATTTGCATGTATAAGGCCTAAGTTTTGAACCATAATAGGTAGACTCTTGAAAATTTTACCAAAGGTGTATAACTATGGCCGCTATAGCAAAAAATATTAAAACTTATAAGGTGTTCCGATAGAGAGGTGTTATTTACGAATAAGCGTTTATTTCTTACAAATAGTAATTAAAACTTATTTCGCTTTATAAACAAGTCTAAAAAAATAAACCTAAAAATTAAAGGGTGTTCCGATAGTGGTGTGCTTTGTATGTGTAAGGCCTAAGTTTTGAACCCTAATAGGTAGACTCTTGAAAATTTTACCAAAAGTGTATTACTGCGGCCACAATAGCAAAAAGTACTAAAACGTAGGGTGTTCCAAAAGTGACGTGTTATTTACGTTTATGTCTTTTTTTTGAGCTGTAAGAGGAAACCACTTACAATTTGCAGACTGTAATTAAAACTATGTTTGTTTTATAAACAAGTATACAAAATTGAACTTAAATATTAAAGGGTGATCCAATAGTGACGTGATTTGCATGTGTATATCCTAAGTTTTGAATGAATAGGTGGAATCTTGAAATTTTTGCATTAGGTGTATAACTATGTCCACTATAACAAATAATAAAAATTAAAGGGTTTTCCGCCAGTGACGTGATTTGCATGTATAAAGCCTTATTTCTTGAACAGTAACAGGTACACTCTTGAAATTTTGTACAGAAGATGTGTTGCCACGGCCGATATGATAATTACTAAAAATCAAAAAGAGTGTTCCGACAGTGACATGTTTTTCACTTATAGTGACTTATTGTTTAATCGCAATAAGTAGACTCTTAATATATTTATAGAAAGGAAGTTGCCATGGCCACTATAATGAATAATAAAATTAAAGGGTGTTCCGACAGTGACAAGATTTTATAAACCGTATTGAAATGTTTACAGTAGATGTGTTACTTCGGTCGATATAACAAATATTTAAAATTGAAGTGTGTCCATTAGTAACGTGTTTTTCAAGAATATTACCTTATTTTATTAACCGCAATAGGTAGGCTCCTGATATATTAATAGAAAGTGTATTACCATGGCCGCTATAAAATCAATTACATATTAAAATTTAAAGGGTGTTCTAATTATAATGCAATTTTCGCGAATATTACTTTAATTTTAAAATTTAAGGGTGTCCGATAACACATAAAGAAATAAACAACTGGAATTAATATAAATTTAAATTATACTGAACATAGTACGGAACCCTACGTGTGTGAGTGTAACTCGCACTTGACTAATTTATTTCTTTCTGTTTTTCAGCAAATCTTTGGGACATTAGTGCCGAGTTAAGATAAGCGCTATCACCTAGTATGAATGTATTATTACAAAATGTGATTACACCTGTATTGAAGGGCCTACTGATATTCACAATTTTTCGAGGCTTATAAATAAAAATTGGTCACCAAATTTGCCAAACCGACGAAGGGGTTACACTACCCTTTCGTAGTAGCATCACCCCTACACTGTCAATTCTATGTATTCTTTTCAGTGTTGCACTGTGTTATTTGTCGATATAAAAGAACTCTGACCCTTGTGTTGAGCTCCGATCATCGACATCGACGAAGCATTCTATCATACCTATAATAATTTTATTTAACTCATTATACCCTTCACCACAGGTGGAAAGGGTATATATAAGTTTGTCATTCCGTGTGTAATTTCTACAATATTCATTTCCGACCCCATAAAGTATATATATTCTGGATCCTTATACATAGAGAAGTTGATTAAGCGATGTCCGTCTGTCCGTCTGTCCGTCTGTCCGTCTGTCCGTGTTAGTGTGGTAATGTCATTTGCCAAGGCATCAGAAGAGATACAAAAAATTTAAGCACACCAATCTGTCAGGCATAGTTTCGAAAATTTTGGTATTGCAATTCAGCAACATCGGATCATTCCTTTGGAGGCTACGGGCCAAAAACCACGCCCACCTATATTTTTTTTACGTTTTTTTTACGTTTTTTTTTAATTTTTTTCGGCTTTAATGATTCTGTTTTGCCTTTTTTTGTCAAATAAATATTAGAGTGTGACAGGTAGATCGCAAGGAGTGCATACAGATCTCGGGGGATCAATAACCCCCTGCGAGGGGCGATTTTTGTTTGTTTTTAGATTGGTAGGGTTTTTCTGCTTTGATTTGTATTAGAGACCTTAATAGAAAGCAATACGCATAGAGGTAGCCAATGGACCCACAGGGTACCTACTGACAAATAGGAGCAGTTAAAAGGGCCCCCCATGTGTCAATATGATGATTTTTTTTTTTTTTGTAAGGATTTCTTTTTGCTTTAGTCTGACCATTCTAACTCAATATATTGGAGAAAGGCCTAAAATTTAACAAAAAAATTTTTAAAAAAATTTTTAAAAAAAAATTTTTTAAAAAAATTTTTTTCAAAAATATTTACAAAAAAATTTACAAAGCATTTTCAAAAAGATATTTTACAGAAAAATATTAGAAAAAAAATTTTTTTAAAAAATTTTCCAAAAAATTTTCGAATAAAATTTTACAAAAAATTTTTAAAAAAATATTTTTACAAAAAATTTTTACACACAATTTTCGAAAAATTAAAACAAAAATTTCAATATTTCTTTGAAAATGAAAATCATGACTGTAACATAACATATATTTAATATTAAGAATATACATATGTATGTATGTGTGTATATAGAGTAACATATTTTTTTAAATGCGTTTGATTTTTTTTTTTTAAATGCGATTGATTTAAAATAGATGAGATCTTTGTTTAAAACCTAGGTGCATTAAACACATAGACATCATCAGGATACCGGGTAAAAACTGCCAAAAATAAAATACACACGTTTATAGGTAAACGTTTTTTTTGAAGCCAGTATAGCTACATGGCTACACGACCACCGTTGTGGATGTCGTCAACTTAGGCTAATTTCTATTTTATTCAACAAAAGAAAATGTCACAAATTACATTATTATTGTAAATTACAAATTCATATACAAACAAAAAGTTTTGGAGGAGATATTTAAAAGTTTTTGAAAAAGTTATTTAATTTTATAAAAGCAAAATAAGTATTTCTACAACAATGTCAGAGTTTACGATGTAGCGTCGGCTTCAATATCATTAAGTAGCTGACAACACGGCGACAATTGTAGCAAACGGAATTTGTTTTCATTTGTCTTCTATTTCTTTAACTCATGAATAATGATTTTTTCTTATACGACTTTATTTAAATAAAGAGTCAACAATATGGATAATGCTGTACATGTCTGTATAAATAAAATCACCGTGGTGAAGGGTATAGAAGATTCGGCACGGCCGAATATAGCACTTTTACTTGTTTTTATATAAAATAGATATGTCTATTTAATTCGCAAAATATCGATCCTTAAACTCAACTTGTAGAGTTTTTATAGGCGTCGCAATTATTTCTGCGAGTGTTTTTCTTCATTACTATTATTGTATTTATATTTTTAAACAACAGAAATACAACAATGTGTCATATTTATACTTTTGTGCAATATCGAGTTAAGTGACAGTTAGTTATGTCAGGCAACAGCATTATACTTTTATTATGATCGTTTTTTTTTTTAATTCTTTTATGACTTGTTGTTATGAATAAAGTTGTAGTTGCTGTATTACGGAAAAGTTAAAAAAAAATATTAACGAAAATTTTAGTTCTTCTTAAAACAATTTTGTTGAAAATTTTGCTTGCAATAAAGTTCCAGGAATAAGAGAGAACAGCAAAATTCTTGACATACTGGTGTTTAATAATTTAACAACAGAAAAACATATGACATAAATAAGAATGTTTATTTATGTCATATATTTTTTCCTTATACTAGTTTTAAGTTTAACTCATATAAAGACAAAAAGTTCATTGTTTTGGAAATAGGAAAAATATAATTATATAATATTGCGTCTAAATTAGAAATAGTTGTTCAATTCACAAGCTTGCATACAGTTTATAGATATAAAATTTTAATTAATTACCTGGTGAACATATATAGTTGTAACGCTGTTTTGCAGCGTTGCCATTTATGTACTATTTTCTAAACAAATTTGGTAGAAATTTTTGGGATTATTAGGAGAAGATTGAGCTTTTTAAAATAGTATAAAGGCAACATATCATATTTATTAAATAAATCGTTGCAATTATTGCATAAAATATTTTCTATATATGAACTAAGCTTGAGACAACAAAAACAACTCCTGTCTCACATATTTCCTATTTCTCTTCTCAATATATAGCATTTCCTTCGTTCAGCATGTTTGACAGTTACGAGTATAATTATGTATGACTTTATATTTGTCTTTCCAAACAATGTTTGACAATTATATTGTTGCTGTTTTTTTTTTGTAATTATTGTCATTTGTCATTAATTTAAGACCTTCACTGTTTAAATGTGTTTGCTTTTTCGACCGTTTATTTTTACTACATGCAACTTTTTCATTATGTGTCGGAATGTCATAAACATTTAACTAAATGTATACTGATGATTTTTATTATAAAGTTTTATATAAATTGTATGTACAGTGATTATTATTTATATATCAACGTTTAAAGAAATATCAGAATACCATTTTACTTTCATTAGTCTATGATTATACTATGTCTATATTGTGATTATTCTATCAGTGGAATACGTTTAGATTATGACTAAACCTAAGACTGGACTATGATAGTTTGTAACTCTTTTTTGTTTTGTCGATAACTACAATATACTATATGTAGATTGTGACTAGAACCTGAATGGACTATGACTAGAGTATAAAGAGACTATGACTAGATTATGACTAGACTATGATTAAACTATGACTAGACTATGACTAGACTATGACTAGACTATGACTAGACTATGACTATGACTAGACTATGACTAGACTATGACTAGACTATGACTAGACTATGACTAGACTATAACTAGACTATGACTAGACTATGACTAGACTATGACTAGACTATGACTAGACTATGACTAGACTATGACTAGACTATGACTAGACTATGACTAGACTATGACTAGACTATGACTAGACTATGACTAGACTATGACTAGACTATGACTAGACTATGACTAGACTATGACTATACTATGACTAGACTATGACTAGACTATGACTAGACTATGACTAGACTATGACTAGACTATGACTAGACTATGACTAGACTATGACTAGACTATGACTAGACTATGACTAGACTATGACTAGACTATGACTAGACTATGACTAGACTATGACTAGACTATGACTAGACTATGACTAGACTATGACTAGACTATGACTAGACTATGACTAGACTATGACTAGACTATGACTAGACTATGACTAGACTATGACTAGACTATGACTAGACTATGACTAGACTATGACTAGACTATGACTAGACTATGACTAGACTATGACTAGACTATGACTAGGCTATGACTAGGCTATGACTAGACTATGACTAGACTATGACTAGACTATGACTATGACTGGACTATGACTAGACTATGACTAGGCTATGACTAGACTATGACTAGACTATGACTAGAAAATGCCTAGGCTATGACTAGACTATGACTAGGCTATGACTAGGCTATGACTAGGCTATGACTAGACTAGAATAGGCTATGATTATACTATGACTGTACTATGTTTATGCTGTGACTGGGCTTTAGCTATACTATGAGTTGAATATTCGTTGATTTTGAGTTGACTTTAACTAGACTATGACTATGCTACAACTAGAGTTTTGGTAGACTATAAATATTCTACCACTAGATTAAACCTAAGCTATACTAGTCTATGATGTCTATGACTAACCACTCCATTATGATGTTATTCAATATTCTCTTATTTATATTTTTTATAAGGGTTTTATGCGGAATATATAATAAAATATGAAACAATATTGTTCAACTATATGAGAATATTTGCTTTAAAATTCAGTAAAGAAAGTGTAATGAAATTATATTTAAAACTGCTAAAATTTCTAACATGTCCAATGACATTTTGGTTTTGTCAAAATTGATAAGTTTTTTCCGTCAACATTTTTTTTAGAAAGTTTTACTACATTATTTCTATTATTCCACTGTGCTTTAAGGATTTAAACTTTCGCATTAATTATACATATGAAAATGATGGCTGTATTCATAAATTTTTCATTTGCTTTTTAATTGGAATTGTTGATAAAATCGTAAAATGATTTTTAACAATATTTACAAAAGATCTATAAGAATTAAGCCATTTAAATTCGATAGGTAAAAGTAAAATCAGTTCATTTATGAAAACATGGGTTTAATTCTTTAAAGCTTATACAAGTAAATACAAATAATACTATACATCAATAGCTATGGGCGCAAAGGCACAAATATAAAGTAGATAATACTCGTAAAAACTAAGAATGTTAATGATAAAATTAAAAACAGTTTTATCATTTTATATAAATAATGCTTAAAAAGCTAATGCTTTAATAAATGAAGAAATTTTTTTTAATTAACTAATGAAGGGTTCTTTTAGTTTCTTTATTTTAATTCGTAATAAACTATTTTAAAGTAAATTAAGATAAAATAACACAGAGGAATTAATAATAATTTTAACGATAATTTTAAGTTCAATTTTTAAGGGAATTTTAAATCTTGTAATAGAGTTATAATAGACATTAAAATATTTTGAAAATGTTATTTCTCTTGTACAGCAATACCCACTTGAAAAATGTAATTCTTTTGTAAAACCGGCTAAATTTTTGTTACTAATACAAAAGTAAACTTTAAGATTTCCTACTGAGTTATTTAGCTGTTAAATTTATTCATACATATATTGGTTGGAAAATTTATGAACTAATTTGAAACGACAAATAGGCGAAAGCACGCAGTGTCACGTTTACACACATCTACTTAGCAAAAGTATAAGGACTTAAATAACACGAAGTTATAAAGCTTACGGTAAGATACATGCGTATAACGAAAAGCATTTGCAAAAGGATGATAAAACACCCCAAAACAAGAGTTGACCCACACCAATTTTAATAATTACATAAAATGACACACATTCAAAAGTATAGTAAGTAAACAACAACATTAAGTATAACGCATTCATTAAAAAGCCATTGGCTTTCAACATACACCATAGTTAATATTCGTTTTACTATACATGTATCTCATATCTAGGATCTAAAAATATCTATGCGTGTTGTTTTATACTTTATTCCTTATTAGTAATGGACCAAAAAGTGAAGTGACCTTAATTCTAAACATAAATAAAACATTGAGTTTGTCTTGTAAGTTTAGCCTGTCCTTCATTAAATTTCATTAAAATTAATCCACCTCGTAAAGTGCTTACAAATACTATCCTTCATATTAAATTAAACTTCGGCATACATACACGTACAAAGTCTTAAATAAATAAACAAATTTACACAACATTGAAACACTTATGCATTTGTTACACAATTACATCCAAATATATTAAATATGTAGACAAATTTGTTAAAATAACGAGAAAAGTAAAAAAAAACATCCTTCAAGAACGAAGTAAGAAAAAGAACGAGATACATAGTAAATTAAAAAAAAAAACACAAGATTGCAAGCTGAAAGACATACATACATTGCCGTCTTTCAGCTGCATAGTGGGTCTTACGGAACAAAAATTATTGATTTTATTTGCTATCGAATATTTTAGCTTCGATTTGAAAGGATTTTTTATCGCAAAGTCGCCAAATGAAGTTTAAAGAAAATCTCTTGAATTAATATTTATATACTAAAGGATTTTTCAAGAAAAACAACATACAATTATCCATTGTGCAGACGTAGCCATTGTCGAGTTGATTGGCTGCCATATTTCTGACAGAAAACTCATGTTCATGTTCTTAAATCTAGTCACTTATCTTACACAAGTTGTATGGCCTTTGATTATTGTATAGTCATATAGCCCATATAACAGTTAACAATCATAGACTTGATATTGTCTAGTCTTATTAAAGTTATTTTCTAGTTGTAGCTCATGCGCAGAGTCTAGTCATAATATAGTCGTAGTCAAGTCAAAATCTAATCTTAAACTAGTCACAGTGAAACCATACTTTAGTTATACCCTGAACAAAATATACTTATAATCTAGTAATAGATTTCTAATAATTTAGTTATAGTCTATTCATTGTCTTGTAACAATCTAGTCTTAGTATAATGATATTCTAGTAATTACCTAGCTATAACCAGATCTTGAGTTTATAGTATGTATATAATCTTGTCTAATTCTATTCCTAGTCTATGAATACTCTGTTTGATATTATCTGCAAAGATTCTGTCTTGTCTGCAGAAAACACTCGCAGTCTCTGGCGAAAAACGAACCCGTAATCACCAGACTAATAGTATTATAGATATTTGCAATTATATACCTGTCAGAACATATGTAGTCTGTTCAAAATATACTCGTAAACTCTTCATAGTCTAGTCATGGCTTATTCATAGTCATAGCTTATTTATATATGTACATAGTCTTGGCTTAGTATGCTCATAGTCACGTCTTAGTTTTTTCTTAGTCTATCCTCATTCTAGTCATGTACCAGTCATTACCTAGTTATTGTCTAGTCATAGTCTAGTCATAGTCTAGTCATTGTCTAGTCATAGTCTAGTCATAGTCTAGTCATAGTCTAGTCATAGTCTAGTCATAGTCTAGTCATAGTCTAGTCATAGTCTAGTCATAGTCTAGTCATAGTCTAGTCATAGTCTAGTCATAGTCTAGTCATAGTCTAGTCATAGTCTAGTCATAGTCTAGTCATAGTCTAGTCATAGTCTAGTCATAGTCTAGTCATAGTCTAGTCATAGTCTAGTCATAGTCTAGTCATAGTCTAGTCATAGTCTAGTCATAGTCTAGTCATAGTCTAGTCATAGTCTAGTCATAGTCTAGTCATAGTCTAGTCATAGTCTAGTCATAGTCTAGTCATAGTCTAGTCATAGTCTAGTCATAGTCTAGTCATAGTCTAGTCATAGTCTAGTCATAGTCTAGTCATAGTCTAGTCATAGTCTAGTCATAGTCTAGTCATAGTCTAGTCATAGTCTAGTCATAGTCTAGTCATAGTCTAGTCATAGTCTAGTCATAGTCTAGTCATAGTCTAGTCATAGTCTAGTCATAGTCTAGTCATAGTCTAGTCATAGTCTAGTCATAGTCTAGTCATAGTCTAGTCATAGTCTAGTCATAGTCTAGTCATAGTCTAGTCATAGTCTAGTCATAGTCTAGTCATAGTCTAGTCATAGTCTAGTCATAGTCTAGTCTAGTCATAATCTAGTCATAGTCTAGTCATAGTCTAGTCATAGTCTAGTCATAGTCTAGTCATAGTCTAGTCAGAGTCTAGTCATAGTCTAGTCATAGTCTAATCATAGTCTAGTCATAGCCTAGTCATAGTCTAGTCATAGTCTAGTCATAGTCTAGTCATAGTCTAGTCATAGTCTAGTCATAGTCTAGTCATATTCCAGTAATACTACAGTTATTGTTTAATCTAGCTTGTCATAATAATCTAGTCATAATCATGGTACACCAATGAATAGTCGTCTAGGAATTTCAAGGCCAATTGTGGTACTAGAGTCAAATCTATGTTATTAGTCTTGAATGATTCGCGTCAGAATTAAATTATTTAAAACCAGTTACATTTTGCAGACAATGCCAAAAGATCTACTGTGCTGATTAGTGCTGATTAAAATTGAAGTTAAGTTTGTTGTATCAGAAGACCAAAAATAGTTCTAGAAGATGAAGTTATCGTATTTTGATATTTCATATATACTGTCAAGCAGATACTCGTAAGAAAACCTGAAGAAAACAACAGCAAGTTGCATGTATGCTTGCAAACATTAACAGGATATCCTAAAACACACAAAATAATTTCACACACACACTCACATATCGTACACATATATAAAATGTAGACAAATATTGTCACACTAACAGACACATCATTGACATGTTACTGTTGTGTATGGCATAGTAACTATTTTCTCGGAACATGGACTGAAATACACACTATTAGAAGAAACACTTGTTCAACACACATATAACATTTTCCTGAGGATACTTTTATTATTATTATGTTTTATTTTGAAATAAATATATTTGTTGAAGCCTTGGCTTTTTATTAAACTGGGACAAATTCCCACGCAGTGAGTGTGTGTTCTTTTTATTTTTATTTATTTTTTGTTTTCTTTTGTGCAGTTTGTAGTTTGTATTTCGATTTTATTTTTTCTTACTGAAACACAAGCAACTGTAGATACAAACAGCCAAACAACAGCCAAATTTATTTTTATTTTGGCTGCTGATTTCTTTTATATTTTCATTTTGTAACTTGTTTTGGCTTCTTAACTTGACTTTAAGTTGAAAATAGTACATCAAACATTCAATATATGGATTGAAATGAGAAGAAAATTTCTCAACAATTCGAAACTATTCGAATCTATTTGCTTTTTTTGTGTTTCCACTTGAGTTGGCAACGTTCAGCTAGTCATTTAGTAGTGAAGTCAATAGTTACAAATACCCTGGGCAAAGGTTTATATCTACAAACATAATTTTTTAGCTTTTTTATGTTTCTTGCTATATTATTCATTTCAAAAGGAGTACTGCTTTAGTTTTATAGTTTATTTTAGCTTAAGCTCTTTAAAAATTACTTCCAACCAGTCTGTACATATCACAGTTGATATTTTTTTAGTTTTTATTTTTGTCATTTATTTTCAAACTATTGCTGGGTTACTTTTGCATAGTATGTGTAGTAGAATCCTATTTTATATACACACACAATATTGGTTTGTAGCCAAAAATAGAATTGTTATCCTTGTTGACAATGTTTGAACAAAATGAAAGTGTTAAAATTCTGTTTTATTTATGTGTTTTCTATTTTTCTTCTTTAGTCATGTGTGTGTGTGTCTTTTGATGCCTTAATATTTCTATTTGTACATTTTACTTTAAGACTTAAGAAAATAATTAAACTATAAACTTTCAGTGTTTACTTTTCACTCTTTTTATTAACATTGTCAGCATTAAGAGAAGCAGTATTTTTTACAAAAAAAGAAAAATTTAAAAAAAAAAATTTTATACTATCCAAAAATTAAAGTTTGATTAAAAACTGCGAAAACTAAAAATTGCCAAAATTTTTAAATTTCGCTTAAAGATCCAAGTCTGTCGAAAAAGCCATTAACTCTGACCCCCTACCGAGGTAGGTTTTACATTTTAAGTGTGATATAATTTTACTATATGCTGCGATATCAACTTAAACTTTTGAATATGCTTCTAAAATATTGTTTTTTAGCCCCCCAAAAAAACCCTGCAAACAAATTTTTTTTAAGAAACTCTATAAGCACTGAAACTATCGCCTTAAACATGCAATAGACATACCTGGATAAACATAAAACTATTTATGAAATCTATATATATAAAAAAAGTTGCATTGTGTTAGAAATTGATGTTCTCTGGAATGCGTGAACCGATTTTGTTTCTGCAAAGTTTATATGAAAGGTGACGTCAATACCAAGGTTTTTATGTACAAACGGTCTCTGTATGTGTCCATGAGTTATAGCGGGAGTAGTTGGCGTGGTACCGCCCATATAATGTAAAAAATTATTATCGTGTTCCTGGCGAGCTGCAATAGATAGCGCCTTGAAACTTTGCAGGAGTAGCCTTTGTGCTAAGGCGCATAGTCTGCCAAAATACAGAATGAATTGGTACAGTGATCGTGGTACCTCCCATACTAAGTGAAAAATTATTATTGTGTATATAGAGAACTATAATAGGTATGGTCTTCAAAGTGGGTACAATTAAACCCTATGCCCATGCGGATACTCTAGAAAAACATAGGCTGAATTGGGACAGTGAGCGTGGTATCTAGAGAACTGCAATAGGTAGCCCCTTTTGAATTTTGCATCAGTAATACCCATATTAAGATACATGGTGTAGAGAAACACAGACTGAATTTGAATGGAGGGCGTGGTAGCTTCTACACAAAGTAAAAAATTATTATCGCGTACCTAGAGAAATACATTAGATATAATCTTGAAACTTTGCACAAGTAAACCTCATAGTAATGTGCATAGTCTAGCAAAATACAGGGTGGTTAAGAATACTGGCATATCCCTTTAAAAGTAAAAAATTGTTATCGTGTTAATACATATAATTGGTTCCCATCCAATATTTGACTTGCGAATAGGGTGCGTTTTCGCGTTAAAATTTGGTCATACTTTTCTTCCAAGTGTTTATTGTGTTTTTTGTAGATGGGTGTAGCGAAGCGCACCGGGGATAGCTAGTTTTGTATAAAAATTCAAGAATATGTGTTTTGTTCCATGCAAAGCATTTTTTGGAAAATATACAAAAAATAGACTGGTACATATGTACGAGGTCTGTTCTAAAAAAATAGTGAATTTTGAATTTTCGTGGAGTGAATCGTTTATCGAATTTTTTAATTTGTTGTTATGTTGGTACACATGTGTTAGTCATATGTTGGCATTATCAGCCAATTTATTATTAGTAGTTTGTTGTTGACAACTGAATAGGTTAGTCACCTTTATGTGTGTTCTTCGATTTTTGACTTCTCGCCACTTCCATTGGGATGATTGGGTATTGGTTTCGACATCTTAACCATATACCCACGTTTCGTCACCAGTTATGACCCTTTTGAGCAAACCTGGATCGGCTTATGCCATGCAAGTTTCTCGCATGTTTAAGGCATGAAACGTATGGCAGCGAAGTTTGTTCATGATTTGCTATAATTTGAGCAAAAGCAACGTCGCATTTGTTACGCTCAGGTGTTGTTGAATGACGTGAGCGATGACGTGTTGTGATTTTATGGCCCAAAAAATACAACCTAATCATGGCTCAATCATCTTATTCACCAGATTTGGCTTCCTGCAACTTTTTCATCTTCCCAAAACTGAAGACTCCAATGAAAGTATAGCGTTTTACCACAATTGATGAGATAAAGTCAGAATCGATGAACAAGCTGATGACCATAACGAAAAGCGCTTTTCAAAATTGCTTCGAGGATTGGAAGAAGCGCTTACATAAGTGCACTATATCTGAGTGGTTTTTCTTTAAAGGGGACAATATTGATATTGATGAGTAAATAAATACTTTGCAAAAAATTCAAAATTCACATTTTATTTTGAACAGAAATCGTACATAACAAACGTTGCAAATGCTGCTACATCAAGAATATTATAAAAAAACGCTAAAGGCGTTTTTTCTCATAGGCATTTGGCCATATTATCTACTCCACGGAATCATCAACACTTGCATTATTGGCGTCGGCCTATTCGTCTATAAATGTAGGTTTACAAATATCCTTGTCGTCTTCACTATTCATTTCCAAAAGTTTGTCAAATTTACGACTTATGTAATTTTCTCTAAGCCCTTGCAACTGGCGGGAAGTTACCAAGTAAGTAAAATCGTACAAATTTTCAACAAGGGAATTCCCCTTTATTACAGCATACAAAAGAAAGTTGCCACTGACATAAAAATAACGGTGTATCTTTTTATATAACATAGGGTTCGTCTTACTTATTTTGCACAGAAAAGCACAAAATAAGAGATCTATCAGAACAAACCACTATCATACTACACAGCCCCAGGTAACCTGTGTATGACGGTTGTATGTTTAAAGGAAAAGTTTTGGTTATCGACATAAAGGTTAGAAAAAAGAGTCTATTGGATCACTTTTATATGCTTCATATGATTGTGATTGTGTTAGTAATTACTACATTATTCATGAAAAAAAAAATTAGAAAAAATAATTTTACTACTGTTGTGTTAAAACTGTTGTGTTCATACGCGGATATGTTAAAAACTAATCATGTTTCAGTACATAAAGCGACACCGAAAAATAATTCTACACCACATTTGCACCCAGAACCTAAAGAACAACTATTATCGAGACATTAGTGCATTCGTTAAACAGTTTTATGAGCTCTATGAGCAGCATGATGCAAGAAATGGTACGCATGCAATCTATGATGTTGCAGGCGGTACTAAACAAACCATGAACTGTTTAAAAATATGTTTCTGGAACGCAAACGGCTTACGCCAACATAAAAATGAACTTGAATACTTCCTCAAGAACCAACAAATTGATGTCATGCTGATTTCCGAGACACACTTAACAACAAATTGCCTTTTT
Source organism: Phasia obesa (assembly GCA_949628195.1). Taxonomy (NCBI): domain Eukaryota; kingdom Metazoa; phylum Arthropoda; class Insecta; order Diptera; family Tachinidae; genus Phasia; species Phasia obesa. The sequence goes on from OX451218.1 coordinate 125,334,635, forward strand.
AATATCAATGGCTATGTTTTACACTAAGGACCCCCCGTGAAAGAGCATGTGGAGGCTCGGCAATACTAATTAAGGCCCGAATCAAACATTATTTACTGCGTGATTTTTGTGAGAATTACCTTCAAGCAACAAATATCTGTCTTGAAGAATTTCATCAAAGCTTAGTTATTTCTTCGATTTATTCACGTCCTAGATTTCGAATTTCGGAAAGTCGGTATAGCGACTTCTACAAATCACTAGGTCCCTGTTTCATAGCATCAGGCGACTACAGCGCTAAACATACGTTTTGGGGATCACGCCTAATAACTCCAAAAGGTCGTATTTGGTTTGACACAATTTCAAAAATGCGTCTGAATGTTATATCGAGTGGACAACCACTCCCTACTGATCGACAAAAAATACCTGATGTTATTGATTTTGGCGTGTTTAAGGGTATTCCGAGAGAAATGATTAAAGCTGAAGCGTCGCTTGAATTATCCTCAGATAATTCACCCACTATCGTCTATATATGGGACAAACAAAACATCATATCACCAACGACTAGCACAAGCATTAATTGGTCGAAATATAGAAAGTATCTTAGTACTCATTGTTCGGAAAACATCCCGATAAGAACACCTAAAGACGTAGAGCGGAGTTTTATTGATTTGACCAAAACCTCAAATCAGCTGCCCAACATTCAACAATAACCCGACAATTAGCTAGATACAATCTAATTTATTCTGCAGATATCGAACGGCTCTTGGCTGAAAAAAGAAAAATTCGTAGAGAATGGCAATTACAGAGATCTCCTCAACTCAAAAGCAGACTTAAGGAATGCACGAACCGGCTAAGAGACATGCTGGAATCTAGAAGAGTAGCATCCCTGAAAAACTATTTGGGAGACCTAGACGCAACTCCTCAATCAGATTATTCGTTATGGCGTGCTTGTAGAACTCTTAAAAGGCCAGTCTTACGTAAGCCTCCCCTGCGAACTACATCTGGAGGCTGGGCAAGGAGTGATTCCGAAAAGGGCAATTTATTTGTTGGACATTTGAAAAGGGTTTTTACCCCGAATATATCGACTGATATAGTTGAGTTGCCAATTGTCGAGGCTAGTGCTGCAATACCGATAAGATTTGAATTTGGTGATATTGAAAAGGCAATAACGGATTTAAACACCAAAAAAGCCCCTGGCGTTGACAAAACCAGTAACAAGATGTTATTTGAATTGCCCCGTATAGCTCGCAGAATCGTTCTTTTTATTTTTAATGCCATTTTACGTCTTGAGTACTTCCCCACAGAGTGGAAGGTATCCTTGGTTACCATGATTCCTAAACCAGGAAAAGACCACACAAAAATTGAATCATACAGATCTATAAGCCTTTTGTGAAATATGTCAAAGCTGTTTGAGAGGATGTTAATAACTAAGCTTAATCCTATTCTAAGCGACAAAGGATGTATTCCAAACCATCAATTCGGCTTCAGGAAAAAACATAGTACGATCGAACAAACTCACAGGTTAGTCAATGTTGTTAAGAAGACATTTGAAGAGAGAAAATACTGTTCTGCGTTTTTTATCGACGTTTCTCAAGCATTCGATAAGGTATGGCATGAAGGCCTAATATATAAGCTAAAACTGAATTTGCCCGTAAACCTATATAAGCTGGTAGATAGTTATTTAACCGAACGAAAATTTATTGTGAAAGAAGGAGATTTTTTGAGCTCACCCCAGCCAATCGAAGCCGGAGTTCCCCAAGGTAGTATATTGGGGCCTTTTTATAATTATTGTATACCTCAGACATGCCAACTAGTAACCGAGTTCACACATCGACATTTGCTGACGACACAGCTTTTTTGAGCATTCACGAAAGACCCGAAGTAGCATCATGATATTTACAAGACCACATATCCAATTTAGAAAAATGGTTGAAGAAATGGAGAATAACTTTTATTCTGATAATGATAATGAACAAAAATGTACTCACATAACTTTCACACTGCGTAGAGAATCTTGCCCCCCTATTCGGATAAATAACCAAACGATACCCCAGCTTTCAGACGTCAAATATCTCGGCATACATCTTGACCGGCGCCTTACATGGAAACGGCACATAGAAACAAAGTTAGCACAAATGAAGTTAAAAGCAGTCCAACTAAACTGGGTTATTGGCAGAAATTCTACGCTAGCTTTAGATTGCAAACTTTTATTATACAAGTCAATTCTAAAACCAATATGGTGTTATGGAATTCAATTATGGGGCACTGCCTCAGCTACCAACGTAGAAAAAATTCAAAGGCGCCAAAACAAGATTCTTCGTATAATTACATCTGCTCCTTGGTATATAAAAAACTCGAACATCCATAAAGATCTAAACGTGCCAACAGTTAAAGAGGAAATAGCGAAACTTGCCATAAGTTATTTAAAGAAGCTTGAAACTCATCCTAATCCACTGGCCGGTAACATACTAAATGAACCTGGTTACATTCGACTAAGAAGGAGGGACACTGCTTCTCTCATCCGTACATCAGAGGGATAACCCGGAAATTACAGTAACCGTGAAACATACATTTTTTTTGTCCAGCACTGGTTGGACTTAAGAAGTATATTTTTATTTTTAGACTTAAGATATGAGTAATTATTGATAGTTCAATTATATTGAAGATACAATAAATAAAAAATTGCGAAAAAAAAAAATATATTCTCTTCGATTATATGAGATGTTTTGTAAGAGGGAATGTGATGACAGATGTTTGTTTATGCTGTATTTCTTTATATTTGTGTTTGCTTGGGAGACGTAATAGATATTTTATTGGTATTATTTTCTAATAAGTTGCGCCAACCCCATTATAAATAGCCAAAACCATTATAAATAGCTTCTAAAGCAGCCTAAAAGGTTAGAAATCATGAATTTGGGGGCCTAGCTATATCAAAATTCATGATAGACGCTAAAAGTGCTCGCAGAATTATGGGTGTGCTAATTCTATTCACAAATCTTAGATGACTTAAAGCGCTTGGATTTATTTAGAAGCAAGAAGCAAGGTACCATATGAACTCTAGCCATTCGTTATGAATTCATAATGTTAAAAGTAAAATTATTAATTTATTTCATTAATATATTCATTTTCAGTATTTGTGCAAGGGGAGAGTATTTTTTTTTATTTTTTTTTTTTTTAATTTTAATATAATAGTATATGCTGCCAATTAATAACACAGCACAACAAAATAAAAAAAATTTCATGTGCTCTTAAAACCACTATATAATTTTGATGTATCATGACTACCTTTGTACAAAAATGGTAAAATTTTTAAATTCTATGGATAGATTTTTTTTTAAAAAATTTTTTTTTAAAATTGCAATTTTTTTGAGACGTTTCTTCAAATAATTAATGATAACTCAAAAACTACTAGTTCGATATTATTAAAATAAATTCAGAAAAATTAAGATTTGCATAGCCTTTAATTCGTCTATATATCGCGTTTCAATCGGATCAATAGTATCGGAGTTATAATAAAAAACTTAAGAAAAAAATATATTTTTTACGTAAAAATGGCAAAAATTTTCGTTTTAAAAAAATCATAAAAAATCGAAAACGGCAAAAAACTTCCAGATTCATTTTTTATCGCATAGCGACATATAATAGCAACAAAATGAGATATCGACCATAAAAATCGATTGATTTTTTTCGAATTTATTCACATTTTAGTGAATTCGCTCATTTTCACAAAATTTTAGTTTTTTGCTTGATATACGCATTATAGCGGGTTTTCAAATGTGTGAAAAACATAAATTTTTCAATTTCAAGGGGTGCATGTCGGATTATTGTTAGATTTGATGAGAAACTTCCACCCACAAAATTTTAGTCGAATTCGACAACGTTAACACGTAGCGCATAGGCCCCAAATCTGAAAAAAAGCGTTTAAATCGAAAATAATTGACAAATTTTCAGTTTTTGCAAAATTAACGCTATTTATTTCCCCTTTTGGAAAAAAGTGGATCCTGGTCCTTAGAGCAAACACAATGAGATTTACAATAAGCTACATATCTTTTAAATCGGTTAAACAGTTTTCAAGTTACTTGCCGAAGGCAATTGACAAAAAAATGTAACTAAGTCAAATCGATGGAATAGATCGAAAATGCATTTCATTGTTTTATTCATGTATTTTCTTTTATTTTATATTTTATTATTTAAATTTATTACAACATATAAAATAAGGAAATAAATAAATAAATATTATAAACTACAAACTTTGGAATTTTCTTTTATGACATTTTCTATTATTGAATAACGAAGTGTTGCTCTGAATACTCCAGCAAAAATCTGCCATCATGTGTGCATCCCAGCGACCCTGGTATCTTTCCTCCATTGTCCGAATATCTTGGTGAAATCGTTCGCCCTGTTCCTCACTTAAGTCTCCTAGATTTTCAGGAAAACGATCTAAGTGACTGTGAAGGTAATGTAACTTGATGCTCATGTTGCATCCAAGATTCTGGAAGTGAGTTAACATCTCTTCAACGTGCGCAACATAATCATCATCCTTGTTATTTCCTAAGAAATGTTGAATAACCCATACAAACGAATCCCATGCATTTTTCTCAATTTCTGACATTGAACTGAGAAAATCGGTATCTTTGACCAATTTGCGAATTTGTGGGCCGTCAAATATTCCTGCTCTCAGCTTTTCCATACTCAAACTTTTAAACTTCCTTGAAATATACTGGAAACATTCACCATCTTTGTTAAGTGCTTTAACAAATTGTTTCATCAGACCAAGTTTAATGTGAAGAGGGGGTAATATGATGCGATCTCGGGGCACCAGAGGTACATTTATAACATTCCTCATACCTGGGTCCAGTGTTTCCCTATAAGGCCATTGTTTTCTCTTCCAGTGTTCTGACTTAGCTCTGCTGTCCCATAAACATAAAAAACAAGGGTATTTGGTATAGCCACTTTGTTGACCTAATAGGAAATTTACCATCTTAATATCAACACAAATTACCCAGTTATGTTCATTATACTTTATCTTCTTCATGACCAATGCAATTACAGAGTATTCTTCTTTTACCTTGGTTGAATGTGCGATTGGCAAGGAGTGAAATTTATTTCCATTGTGCAAAAGGACACACTTCAAGCTGCGTTTTGATGAGTCAATAAATAAACGCCATTCGCTTGAATCATATCTATGTAAGCCCATGACAGTCATCAAACCAGGAATATCCGTGCAGCAGACAAAATCGTCCTCTTCTGCAAAATAGTGAAGTAAGCCTTTTTCTCGGGTACGGTAATACGAAACTTTAGTTTCCTCCGTTATGAGATTTGATTCCATCATTCGGGATGCAAGTAATTCCGAAGATGCTTTTGACAATCCAAGTTCTCTTATTACATCATTTAGCTGGTCTTGATTCCATGGTCTCGGTGAGATATTTTTGTGTGGGATGAACTCGTCATTTTCAGATTATATTAAGATTATAATAATAGCATTTACTGCCTGTTGTATGTATATATTTGTCTAATTAGGCTCCTATGAGCTTATAGTCTATTATAAATAAATAAATAAATAAATAAATAAAAACAGCAGGAGACAAAACATAAACTTAAATAATAAAATGAATAAATGTTTAAGTTTTATTCAGAAGTATTATACAAAGTAAATTTTTTCTTGCAGATTATTATAATATTATATTTGCAAAAGAAAAAAATATATGTAAAATAATTCCTTTAAAACTAAAAACATTGTTATTGAAAACGATATGCGATCTTAACTCATGTCATCTTGAGTCAACTCATATCATCTTGAGTCAACACAAGTATATGAATATTTAAAATAGTATAAATGAAAAAGTTTTATGACCCTTTTCCAGAGATGAAGTCATTGTTCTTGTATGTGCAAAGAAAAAAATTTAATTTTTTTTCTTTTGGTTAAATATGTTGAATTTTAATATAATAATACATCAAGATGTCGACGAGAAATCCAGGTGAATAGAAATGTACGTCAACAAACCCTAGATAATTTTATTTAAAAACAAAAAATAAATTCTAAGCCCGAGACAAAATGCTAAAACAAAGAATAAGGAATACAAATTTAAGCCGCTGAGGTTATTTTAGTGCATGTATTTTTGTACGGATTTAGTAGGGTTAAACCTATTTTTTCACAGAGAAGTTTCAAAGGACAAAAAGCTGATATTTTTTTAACGATCATTATTTGCAAGAAAAAAAAACACCGACAACAAGCAGCAGAATAACGGAGCCAGAAATTAAGGTAGTACAGTAGCTCTAAGATATCTTTGTAAAGGTAAAAAATTTAGTTTAACCCATGTTGGCATTTTTATAGTGTGAATTGGTGATATTTTCATCTACGATATGCAGTCGAATACCCCGTAAAAATCTTGGATTATTAATAAATAAAACGCTGCACAGTGGGGCAGAATCAAAATATTTTGAAAATACATATATTTTTTTTTTCTTTCATAATTTATTTATTGTATCTTCAATATTTTTGAACTAACAATAATTACTCGTGTCTTAAGTCTAAAATAAAATATTCTTTTTAAGTCCAGCCAATGCTAGACAAAAATAATGTTTGTTTCACGGATTTTGAAACCATTTGCGGGTCATCCCTCTAATGTACGGCCAAGAAAAGCAGTGTCTCTTCTTTTTAGTCGAATGTAACCAGGTTCATTCAGCATGTTACGCGCCAAAGGGTTTGGATAAGATTCAAGCCTCTTTAGATATGTGACTGCATGTTTCGCTATTTCTGCTTTAACTGATAGCATGTTTAGGTCTTTGTGGATGTTTGAATTTTTTATATACCAGGGAGCTGAGGCAGTGCCCCATAACTGAATCCCATAGCACCAAATTGGTTTGAGGACCGACTTGTACAGTAGAAGTTTACAATCTAAGCTCAGGGTGGAGTTTCTGCCAATAAGCCAATTTAGTTGTACTGCTTTTAGTTTCATTTGTGTTAACTTGAAGTCAATGTGGCTTTTCCAAGTAAGGCGACGGTCAAGATGTATACCCAGGTATTTAACGTCTGAAAGCTGTGGTATCATTAGGTTATTTATGCGAATAGGAGGGCATGAGTCCCTACGCAGTGTGAAAGTTATGTGAGTGCATTTTTGTTCATTCACTTTTATTCTCCATTTTTCTAGCCATTTTTCCAAATTGAGTATGTGGTCTTGTAAAATTTGTGACGCTTCTTGGGCACTTCCATGAATACTTAAGAAAGCTGTGTCATCTGCAAAAGTTGATGTGTGGACTAGGGTGCTAATTGGCATATCTGATGTGTACAGTAAATATAAAATTGGTCCCAAAATACTACCTTGGGGAACTCCGGCTTCAATGAGCTGTGGCGAGCTTAAAAAGTCACCTTCTTTTAGTAAAAACTTGCGATTCGTTAAATAATCTTTTAAAAGCTTATACAAGTTTTCGGGCAAGTTCAGCTTTAGCTTAAATATTAGGCTTTCGTGCCAAACCTTATCGAATGCTTGAGAAACATCGATAAAGAGCGCAGAACAGTATTTTTTTTCTTCAAAGGTCGTTTTAATTACATTTACTAATCTGTGTGTTTGTTGGATCGTACTATGTTGTTTTCTGAAGCCGAATTGATGGTTCGGAATGCATCCTTTCGCGCTAAGTATTGGATTCAGCTTAGTTATTAATATTCTCTCAAATAATTTTGACACGTTAGATAAAAGGCTTATAGGTCTGTATGATTCTACTTTTGTGTGGTCTTTTACTGGTTTAGGAATCATTGTTATCAAAGAGACCTTCCACTCTGTGGGAAAGTACTCAAGACGTAAGATGGCATTAAAAACAAACAGAATAATTCTGCGACCTATACGGGGCAACTCAACTAACATCTTGTTACTTGTTTTATCAACGCCAGGGGCTTTTTTGGTGTTTAAATCCGCTATTGCCCTTTCAATATCGCTAAATTCAAATCTTAGGGGTACTACGGCACTAGTCTCTACTGATGGCAACTCAGCTATATCAGTACATACATTTGGGGTGAAAACCTTCTTCAAATGTCCAACAAACAAATTGCCTTTTTCGGTATCATTCCTTGCCCAGTTTCCACAAGAAGTTCGCAAGGGAGGCTTACGTACGACCGGTCTTTTAAGGTTCCTACAAGCACGCCATAATGAATAATCTGATTGTGCAGTTGCGTCGAGGTCCTCCAAGTAATTTTTCAGAGATGCTACTCTTCGAGATTCTAGCAGTTCTCTTAGACGTTTCGTGCAATCTTCAAGTCTAGATTTGAGTTGAGGAGATCTGTGTGCTTGCCACTCTCTTCTAATTTTCCTTTTTTCAGCCAAGCCGCTCGACATCTACAAAATAAATTTGATTGTATCTAGCTGGTTGTCTGGTTTCTGTCGCATGTTGGGCAGCTGATTTAAGGTTTTGATCAAAATAAATTAGACTCTGGTCCACATCTTCTGGTGTTCTTAGCGGTATGTTTTCCGAACAATGAGTACTGAGATACTTTCTATATTTCAACCAATTAATGCTTGTGCAAGTTGTTGGCGACACGATATTTTGCTGATTCCATATATAGACAATAGTGGGTGAATGATCTGAGGATAATTCGAGTGACGCTTCAACCTTAATCATTTCTCTCGAAATACCTTTAGTCACGCCAAAATCAATAACATCAAGTATTTTTTGTCGATCAGTAGGCCAATAGGTGGGTTGTCCGCTTGATATCACATTCAGACGCATTTTTGAAATAATGTCAAATAAAACACGACCTTTTGGAGTAATAAGTCTTGATCCCCAAAACGTATGTTTAGCGTTGTAGTCGCCTGATGCTATGAAACAGGGATCTAGTGATTTATAGAAGTCGCTATATTGACCCTCTGATATTTGAAATCTAGGAGGTGAATAAATCGAAGAAATAACAAAGTTTTGATGATATTCTTCAATACAGATGTTTGTTGCTTGAAGATAGTCCTCACAAAAATCACACAGTAAATGATGTTTAATTCGAGAAAATACATATATAAAAATACAAAAAAATATCAAATACAGAATTATAGACAAAAACAGAGGAGATTCCCATCCGTGTCCAACTAGCGGAGAGGAAATGGAAGTGGCTTGGCCATATCCTAAAGAGACCAAATGACGACGTAGCAAAAATGGCAATATCGTGGAATCCTCAAGATAGCAGGAGAAGGGGCAGACCTGCTAATACATGGAGGTGGCAAATAGAAGCGGAAGCAGGCTTAGTAGGAGCAACTTGGCCGGAAGTGATGCTGAAGGCACACGATAGATCGCACTGTAGGAACTTTGTTGTGGCCCTTTGTTCCACACTGGAACCATAGGAATTAATATATATATACATAAGATATGTGTGAAGTGCTAGGCCGATTGATCCAAAATTTTTGCACAGCAGAGGAGTAACCCAGCTCAAGTTTTGACGGCGGGCACCATCCATTTGCCAGGAGTTGCTCTTTGTTGTCTAAAAGTTGGGTACCTTGCCCCTGCAAATTATTTTAGTGCCCCGGGGGTTCCAATTGTCACTGCAGGAATATGGCAAATGCTTTGACGCGGTTTACTCGGGGAAAATAGGGGCACCAGACGCTAGGGTTCCTAGAGCCTAAATCTGGAAGAAAAGGTCTGCGATAAACATTGCGGGTCCTCTTCGAGCTCTTCGAGGCCCGACCAGTGCCCAAAGGACTGGTACCACGGGAATCGGTGGCAGAGAGCCTATCCTCTCTGTGACCGGTTATTGGTGAGGTCCCCTTCGGGGGTACACGTGGTGGTTGTGGTTTAAGATCGATTTATGTAGGTATGGTGCAAGGTCGATCAAGTGTGCTGTTGCACTCTCAACAGACGGAGTTTGGATAGTCTCCAAACCCCTAAGCACGAGGTTATAATGTGGATCTAGGCTTGCCTTGGAAAGGCTTGCCATATTATATAAATTGCTACTCATTGTGACTGTATCACACACAAAAAGCGATTGGTGGCAATCGTAAAATGTTGTTATACTACACCATGGGGGCGCTAGTCTACGCCTAAGTTTCACTCGGTGGTAAGACCACCGTGAGGTTAGGCCGAGTAGGCAGGTACTCACGTTAATCTACCCTTTGGTAGTAGAATCAAACTTATACTGAGAAATCCTTGTATTTTTTGAATAGTCGTTATTTGTTGCACTGTGTAGTCTAACATATAAAAGCTTTAGATTAAATTTTTGCATTTTACTTTGGCGATTAAATTTTTTAATTTTTTTTCCCCTAAAATACCCATTTCTCTTAACTAAAGGATAAAATTAAGACAAATTGAATGCTGAGAAGGAAAATAGTTGAAAGAATGGAAAAGAAAGACTGTTACCAAAGCAATACGTTTTGTATTTACATTACACTTCAACAAGAACAGTTTAAATTTATTTTACTTTGTACATATCACACGTATGGTAAATTTTATTTAAGTTTACAGACACAGTATGTTTTAATGATTTTCCTTTCTTATAATGTTTGGAGTTTAGGATTTCCCGCACTTTCCGGGAAACGAGAAAAATAATTGCAGTCCCAGTCTTCCCGAGAAAAATCAGTTCCTAAAGAAATGAAGTTTATTTACTAAAAGAGTACACTTATATAAATATTGCTAGACGTATTAAAACAAACAACAAAAAGGCTAAAAATGATGAGTTCATAAAACTGATCAATAAAGAAAAAACTTAAAAAATACATATGTATAACGAAAAATTTCTAAGAGATCAAAATATATATTTTTTTTAATTAAAATGAATTGAAATTATTGATTTTTCGTGATTTTAAATCGCTTAGCTTAACTTATCGATCGAGTTTTACATTTTATAGCAACCAGTAAAGACCAAAGTTTCTCATACAAAACAGAATATAAGAATACCAATCCAATCAAAAGTTTTGGATTTTTGACCGCTTTCTCGTGAAATGGTTTACTGTGCGCTGCACATAGTCTCGAGCATTTTCGTCGGTAAAAAGAACCTATAAAACATACTTGGGATTTTTCCATTGGCATTGAATTATCACTGGCATTATTTCAAATAGTTACAATGAAAAAAATTATAACTACACCATTTAATGCTACTGATTTATTTTTAATTACAATTGTTTTTACCAATGGTAGTGGAAATGCAATGAAATTTTATAATTACTAATTGTAATTGATGGAAAAATCATTGTTTTTATTAAACACAACTTTACATTCACTCTATTTTTAATAAAAATTTTAAAATTTTATTTCAAAAGGGTCTTTTTATTCTTCTTGTGATTTTTGTTTGTTTTTATATGAAAAAATGCCGACAATAGGAGAGCAGAGAGTGGAGGTGGGACTTCTTTAAAAACATTACTACAAAAAGGTTGATTGCAAATGTGGCCAATGCTTTTTTATAATTTAATCATTGATTAGTGGTAATGATTTTATTTTTTTAAATAATTATTAATGAAATTTTTTTATTAAAAACCATTGCCCTTAATGAAAACAATGGTAATAAAAAATCTAATTAAATAGTCCCATGTATGCTTTAAAATGATAAAATACTGGTAACTACAGCCAGTTCCTAAACAAAAACTAATTTGAAATGTTTTTGTGTATATTGGAAACGATCTTAGCGCTAATACAACCATTTGAATTATTCTTCATATCTTTTCCGAATTTAATTCTTTTCCGAATTTAATTCTTTTCCAAATTATCAACTCATTTCCTGTGTGTTTTTCTCTTTGTGTTCGCATAACGTAAAAACTACTGGATGGATTTTAAAAAAAATTTTGTGAGGGGGTACCTTAGTATCCTTATTCCAATATAGGGTATCTTTTCCATCTATCTATCTATCTTTTCCATCTATCCAGCAAAAATATTTTATTTCCAAGAGAAAGTGTAGAAAAATCAGCGAAAGCACGCCGATTTGTTTTACCCATTTAAAGGTACTGCATACTTTAGGGAATCTTTTATTAGGGTTCCGTACACAAAGTATAAAAACGTGACCCTATTGTTTCGCTACAATGTCTGTCCGTCTGTCTGTCAGCGCCTTTTATCTCTGGAACCGTAATAGGTAGACTCTTGAAATTTTCACAGATGATGTATAGCTGTTGCCGCTATAGCAACAAATACTAAAACTTATAGGGTGTTCCGATAGAGAGGTGTTATTCACGAATATGTGCCTATTTCGTGAACTGTAGGAGGCATAGACTCAAGATTTAAAAACAGTAATTAAAACTTAGTTTGCTATATAAACAAGTATAAAAAAATAAACCTAAAAATTAAAGGGTGCTCCGATAGTGGTGTGATTTGCATGTATAAGGCCTAAGTTTTGAACCATAATAGGTAGACGCTTGAAATGTTCACAGAAGGTGTATAACAGTGGCCGCTATAGTAAAAAATACTAAAACTTATAGGGTGTTCCCATAGAGAGGTGTTGTTCACGAATATGTGTTTATTTCTTGAACTGTAGGAGGTATGGACTCAAGATTTAAAAACAGTAATTAAAACTTGAGGTGTTATTTGCCGTTGTGTCTTTATTTCTTGAGCTATAGGAGGAAACCACTTAAAATTTGCAGACAGTAATTAACTCTATGTTCGCTTTCTATTAAATTAAACCTTAAAATTAAAAGGTGTTCCGAGAGTGACGTGCTTTGCGTGTGTATGGCCTAAGTTTTGAACGATAATAAGTAGACTCTTGAAGTTTTTACAAGAGGTTTATTACTATGGAAACTATAACAAATAATAAAAAATTAAAGGGTGTTCCGACAGAGACATGAGTTTTACTTAAATAGCCTTATTTTTTGAACCGTAATAAGTAGATTCTTGAATTGTTTACAGTAGATGTTGTACTTCGGACACTGTAACAATTACTAATTATTAAGGGTGATCCATCAGTGATATGTTTTTTACGTATATTACCTTATTTTTTGAACCGCAATAGGTAGGCCTGATATTTTTGTAGAAAGTGTATTACCATGGCCGTTATAACAACAATTCCTAAAATTTAAAGGGTGTTACAATAGCGATGCAATTTTCTCGAATATGACTTTGATTTTAAAAAGAAAAGGGTGCCCCATAAGACATGAAAAATTAACAATTTGAGTTTTTAAAGGCATACTAAACATAGTACGGAACTCTACGTGTGTGAGACTAACTCGCACTTGACTGATTTATTTTTGAAAGCAGGATATTTTAAACACGGTTGCGCAACAGGTGGTAATGTTTTAAAATAATGACAAATTAGGAATTCAAAGCAAGATATATTAAACACGGTTGAAAGCGGAATATTTTAAACACTGTTGCACAGCAGATGGCGCTGTTTTAAAATAATGAAAATATATGAATACTTACTTAGCAAATATCCAATTGAATAAAATTTGTATTTGTACTTGGTGGAATTACATTGTTATAAAAATATTTTAGATATCTTTTACACAGCATAACAATAGTTTTTAGAATTGTAGGATAGGAACAGGTATAGGAACTTTTATATAAAGTAAATACGTAAGAATCTAAAAACTTGGTGTGGATTACTTTCAAAGTAAAATCGAACAAAATATTGCCAATTACGCACACAAGATAGTAGTTAATAAATGGATTTTTTTAACCCTATGAAGTCTTAACTGCTCACTCCTATGACTAAACTTGCCTCTCAGTATTCCACGCTGCTTATTTGAGATTCTATGACGACCTCTTTGTTGCTTGATTATGTAATGGGCTGTCAATTTAATACGATATTTGTAATTTCTGTATTGCCTTTGAAATTCCTAAGTGGCCTAAATTCACTACTTGATATATATTTCAAATAATTGCAGTTCTTAATCCCACCAGTTCTATTTAAGTACCAAAACAATCAACGATGCTCTGGTAACGGCCTGGTTAAGGGTTTAAGGTTTAGTAAGGGAACTCTAGAAAAGAAAATTTTTCGTCTTTTCTCTGAGAAATTAAAAATGTGGCAGTATAACATAAATTACTTCTACGGCTTGGTAGTGAAATCATATTTTTTGTTATTAAACAGAAGAGATTTTCAATAATCTTCCCATTTTAAAGGATTTAAAAAAAAACTTCACTTAAGTGAAACTTCAGTAAAGTTGAAAAAAATGTTTTTCTTAGTATTTACAAATGTAGTAACAAAATTTTATGTGCCTCCTTATCGTCATAGTTCAGGATACAAGTTTAATATTTATGTTAGTGTATTGTGTACTTCCTACTGCGTGTGATAAGTTAAGGAATATTTTTATAACCCACACTAAAAAGACAATCACCCCAAAATGGAAAACTTACAGATACACACCTTTAAGAATCGAAAACAGAATTACTTTTTTTCCTCCCCCTTTTTCTTAATAATTGTGCTTTTGGTGATGTTTAGGTAAGTATCTTTGTAGTGCGTACATACACGGATAAGTAATAGCATGTTATTGTTTTGCTTATGCGAAGAAAATATTTAAAAAACAAGAGGGTAAAAAGACAAAATAAACTTCATCTTACATTTTAAATTTGGGATGATTAAATGTGATGCTACAAGTTTCAAGAAGTGTTTAATTTTGCACAGTAGGTAAAAGGTGAAAAAAGTGAAATTAATCAAAGTCAAGTCAGTGTTCAATATAAATAAAACTTTAGAACTTTTTTACCTCATATAGAGTGGATAAATTGATTGATATGATTGTAGCTATATAAATATCATATTGTGTTGGAGTTAACTGTGAGTTTTTGTATTTTGTGAGCTACTTAAGTCGCTTTTACACTATAATACTGAATATTAAGATTTTTATTGGATTTTGTAAGATAGAAATCCAATGAGAATGACAATGAGATTGTCAAAAAATCTGAGGTAACATAACATTTCGTTTTCACACTATCACACTTCAAATAAAATGAAAAATATCAGCAAAGGAACAAGCCGAGACGAGACATTGATCGGCGTCCGGTGAGCAATTTTATGTGGACGGCAGAGCTGCCGCGTCTTAAGTTTGTTTGGCCGTTCAAGTTTTCGGTTAATACAAAAAAAAAAAAAAAAACAAAACAAAAAAATAATAATACGTACGTTCAACAATTTCTAGGCATTTCAAAAACAAAGTACATACGTAGGCGTTAAGACTGGCAGGTGCAGGACAAAGAAAAACACAACCTTAATAAAATTCAAAATGTTATCGTTTAGAAAATTTTCTAAAAATGGTTTGGTATTATGGGATGTCAAATTTCTTTCCGTATTATTTTACATTTTGATAACATAATGCTTTCACACTATCACACTGTCTCATTGGATTTAAGTATTTGACAAGTCTTAATACTCAGTATAATAGTGTGAAAAGGGCTTTAATAAGCATCAACATATTTATTATACTACCAAATGGAAAATTACTTTAAAATATTTCAAACCAAAATTTAAAGATTTTTTTAAATATACGTCTCATGGCATGCTTAAATTCAGGCAGTGTCCTTAAATTTTATAGAATAAGAGTAAGAATAGTCCATGTGTTGATCCTGCCGTGGAAGAACCAACCACTATAACTTTTTTAAGTATAAATCCCATTCATTTCACGTACAAGAATTTTAGACTTTTTCCAAAATTACGAAGTTCAACGATTAATTATGATAGACGAGACCACAACAAAATATACATTTGTCGGCAGTTTGAAAGATCACTCTGGCCTATCATTGCACCATATCTATACATACATATAGACATAAGAAAACAGTCAATATATTTATTAATATTTTCACAAAATATAAATCAACACGTTTTAACCTTTGCCTACCTTAGATCAAATATTAAGAGTGTAGTTGGAAGCCATTGAGTTGTTATGCGTGATGTATGAGCGTGATTCATCTTGAGGGCCCAATAACGTAGTCAATCAGTCTGACAAAAAAAAAATGATCATTGTAGTTGGACTCAATAACCATTGGGACAAGAACCCACAGAGGTGTTACGTTTTATTATAAAGCATATACAAGGTAGAATATAAATAAGAAAATATTAAGAACACTATGAATACTTCCCGATATTAAAAAACCACAGGAGAGAAATATTTAAAGGTGGGCTAAGTTGCATCCCTAAATACCGTTGGCGATATCAGGGAACTCGATGGGTTAACGACGCAAATAGAGCGACATCAAATTAAGACTGTGACATGAAACTTGAAGAAATCTTTAGATCTCCAATTGGCTACCCCCCGGGGGTTCCAATTGTCACTGCAGGAATTTGACAAATGCTTTGACGCGGTCCACTCGGGGAAAATAGGGGCACCAGACGCTAGGGTTCCTAGAGCCTAAATCTGGAAGAATAGGTCTGTGAGTAAAATCACGGGTTCTCTTCGAGGCCCGACCAGTGCCCAAAGGACGGGTACCATGGGAATCGGTGGCCCCACAGAGAGCCTATCCTCTCTGTGACCGGTTATTGGTTAGGTCCCCTTCGGGGGTACACGTGGTGGTTGTGGTTTAAGATCGATTAAGTAGGTAAGGTGCAAGGTCGATCAAGTGTGCTGTTTCACTCTCAACAGACGGAGTTTGGATAGTCTCCAAACCCCTAAGCAAGAGGTTATAATATGGATCTAGGCTTGCCTTGGAAAGGCTTGCCATATTATATAAATTGCTACTCATTGTGACTGTATCACACACAAAAAGCGATTGGTGGCAATCGTAAAGTGTTGTTATACTACACAATGGGGCCGCTAGTCTACGCCTAAGTTTCACTCGGTGGTAAGACCACCGTGAGGTTAGACCGAGTATATCAGGTATCACGTTAATCTTGTTCCACAAAATCTCCAATTGGCATACCCTACCTAAACAACCTATTCTCTATATACATGTTTCGCTATTTCTGCTTTAACTAATGGCCGATTGATATCTTTGTGATTGTTCGAGTTTTTAGTATAACAGGGAGCAGTTGTAATCATTCGATTTTGCCGCCGTTGACTATTTTATTAAGTTTGAAGCCGAAGGATTTTCCGCATTGCTTTCAGAAAAGTGAGGGGGTTAGAACTGCAAACCGACTTCCAACTACCTGTACAGTGGTCAAGCTTTCTTGATTGATTGACAGATTGATTTGATTCTTGTAGGCAAATATTTATCAAAATCGCCTTCATAGTGAAATATAAAAAGTCATAATATTACCGATCGCCAAAAAATCTGCACTAAAAAAATTGGAAGTAAAAAGTCTTATCTGTAAAAGATTCCAAGTTTTTTTTTAACTCCATCTATCCACTGTAATTTTTTCTATTTTCTTGATACGCCCTAGAGCAAAACACACAGGGGAGCATTAAAAAAGAGACGATTATGGTAAAAGTGTTTTGTAACAACATTACGTGCCAATAACACGAAAGCCCCAAAAAAAACAAATTAAAGGAAAAAGATTTTCTTTACTCTATTTCTTTGATTTCTAAATGTTTTCCTTAAGCCAGTAAGTGAAACAGTAAGTAAAAAAGTAAAACGAAATAATAAAACGAAATGTAAAATAAGAAAGAAAAGTAGTAAGAAAAACATAGAATGGGTTAATCATTATTGTATTAATGTTGACTGTAGTTAAATGACGAAAAAAAAAATTTAAATCAAAAATTGCAAATAAACTTTAAATCCACTGTCAATAAAATTGGGCAAACTAAAGTAAAATTAACAGCATAAAAGTTATGGATTGCGCTTTTGTTCGAGTGTGAGCAATTGTGGCACCCATCACGCTGAAATATTTCATACAAAATATGATGTGTCCGCTCGGTTAAGATGTCTGACTTTTATTTTCCGATCGTTTAATAAAAATCGATTAATTTCATGCAACTACAACTCAGGAAGATACTTTTCGTCCATTGATATTGGTGGTGCCAGTATCAAGGTTTCACCTGAGGGCATATTGTCTTGATGTATGTGGGGATATAAGTTCCCAAGCCTTGCGAATACTTATAACTTCAAAAGTTTGATTTGACTATAATCAATTTCTTTTTGTTGCTATTTAATCACGATCATACTACTAGCTACAACTGAAATGAACTTTGCATTATTTATTTTTTTTCTCGTCCTTTTAACTTATTTTCAAAGAAAATTGATGAACTCAGCTTTATCTCATTAAATTCCAAAAAGAGGCCTCCACAAATTTAATACAACACAAACAAAACAACTCAAAATATATACATATGGAAAAGGTGTTTTTTATAGAGGTATAGAACTTTAAGTTGGCATTACTTTTCAAAATGGTGACTGATTTAACAGCTGTCAAGTGATTTATTCTCAGTTTGGTTTGGCAATTCATCATGAATAGACTTACGCCTGAACAAGGCTTGCAAATAGTGCAAATAGTTCCCAAAACGAGATTACCGTTGTTCCCAATTTTCATAAGCGAATTTTGTTTAGCGATGAAACGCACTTCTGGTTGAATGGCTACGTCAACAAACAAAACTGCCGCATTTGGAGTGAAGGCAATCCTCAAGTGTATGTCGAAACACCGTTACATCCAGAAAAACTGACTGTTTGGTGCGCTTTATGGGCTAGTGGAATCATTGTTCTGTACTTTTTCAAACACGATGTTGGCCGGAACGTTACAGTCAATGGTGATCGGTATAGAGCCATGATTACTAACTTTTTCATTCCTGAATTGAATAACCATGATGTTCAGGAGATGTGGTTTCAACAAGACGGCGCAACATATTACACAGCTCGTGCCACAATAGATTTATTGAAAGACACGTTTGTGACCGCCTAATTTCACGTTTTGGACCTGTGCATTGGCCTCCAAGATCTTGTGATTTAACACCGCTAGACTACTTTCTGTGGGGCTATGTAAAGTCATTGGTCTATGCGGATAAGCCACAAACGCTTTAACATTTGGAAGACAACAGTCGCCCTGTTATTGCCGATGTACGGCCACAAATGTTGGAAAAAGTCATCGAAAATTGGACATCCAGATTGGACTACATCCGTGCCAGCCGTAGCGGTCATATGCCAGAAATCATATTTAAAATGTAATGCCACAAGATTATCTTTCGGATAAATAAAATTCATGTCAATCGAATAATCCATTGTTGTTTTATTGCAACTTAAAGTTCTATACCTCTATAAAAAACACCCTTTACATAAATGTAAGATTGTAGCAATGTTGTTGGCACCAGTTAAGAAAGGATGAGTGTTGTTGGTATTAAAATAAAATGCAATCAAATCTTTTCAAAACAAGAAGGTTCAAGAAAACTGGTAAAAGTAAACACAAGACAAACTTTGTTTGTTTGTTATATTTTCAAGGTTGACATAATTTGCCTGTTTTCAAAATTTGGTACTTGGTTAAGCAAATAATGTATCCACTTTTACCCAGTTACAGTAGCAACATGAAATGTTCCTTAATTCAATACCAAACAATCAGGCGTATCTTACTTATTCTCTTGTGTTTTTGTGCTAAATGACTAAACAATTATTTGTTTATGTGTGGAGGTTGAAAAAATGGGAAAGAGCTCCCACATACATTCGCAATTTACAATATGGGTAACACTTTGATTTTGTTTATCGTTTTATAGCTAAATTTAATGATGCATGTGCAGTAATCTAAAGAAATGTTGTTTCAACCAAATGTGTTGTACATGAAGAAGTATAAAAAAGTAATGTTGTTTTTCTTATTGTCCTTTATATATTTATTTTTGTATGCATGTGTGTATGGGTACTTATAAACTTTCACGTCTCTATAACCTGATTATTAATACAAGCAGGAGTTTTATTTGATGTTGTTCTGTTTGATATTTTTGCATCAACAATTTAGTAATGCAAATAAAATGGCAAAAGTAACATTTTGTTTGTTTAAATTGATCAAAGTTAGGAAATAAAATATTAAGAAAAAACTTGTTACCTTGAAAATAAATAAGAATAGAGATGTAATTATTAATGGTGTTTCCTTAGCGTCAGCTTTTATTATATTACATATTGGTAAAACAAACAAATTATGATAAGGTGTAAAAAAATTAACTGAAAATTGTTTAATAATAAAAGGGCAAAACACAACTACATACTTTAAAAGCATGTAACATTATCTCAGAAATATTCCAGCCGATTTGTTATTAGTATCAAATATTTTCAGTATATTAAATATTGGTTCTTATAAAAATGTAATTTTAAGGAAAATGGAAAATGTTCATTATGCGAAACCGAAAAAAAGACCAATATTAGTGGTTAAGATGCAGTTTATTGGATTCTGTTGTAGTCGTACCTGCACAAATGACTCCAGATATTCACACTAATTGTCATTGCGGTACATTCTCACGCAGTGCAATCGGTGAAAGTGGGGGCGCCAGACGCCAGAATTCCTGGAACCTTAATCTGCAAGAACAGGTTTATTATATTATAGTGTAATTTCATGTCAAATCAACAAAAAAAAAATGTTTTCAAATTTACCACTTCCTTGAAACTTTTATTATTTATATTCTTTGACTTTCTGAAACCAAATATCAATTTAAAAAAATTCTATCTCTTATAGTTATCAAAATAGGAAAATATAGCTTTTTTGCATATAAGCTCGACGATTAAATATATTCTTATTCCAGTTCTATAAGCCCTAGGAAGTTGAGTAATAGCTCGTTTTAAAGGGGATTTGATACGCTTTAATTTGATGTCAATCATGAAAAAAAAATAACTTCTTATCCCACCATGGTCCCACTCTGAAATTTTTATGGTGTACTCACCATGCCACATTTAAAAACATATGTAAATTTAAAATAATTCTTGCAAAAAAAAACCGACTACAAAACAAATATATGTGCATCAATTCTAAACTATAAATTTAAAAGCAAGTAATCTGTAAGAAATAGTACTCAAATCAAATACTTTTATACTTGTTGCGGACATAGTAATATACGTTCTGTACATTCAAATGTCTATCCGTAACGGTTAAGCAGATAAAGCCATATACGACAAATTACGTCAGATATGAGGACAGCCTTTATTTTTTTACACTTATTGTTACTGACACAGTAATAAAAAGTAACGGTTCCAAAGATATGGCCATATAGCTTAAACAATATCACCTAGGGGACACCCTTTAATATGGACAGATTCCTTGTAAATTTCAAATGTCTCTCTAAAACGGTTCAAAAGTTTGGCCATATGCATCAATTTACATCAACTATTGAGACACCCAATTAAAATTTTAAATATTTATAGTAGTGGAGATTCTGTCTACTTTTCAAGTGTTTGTCTATAACGGTTCAAAAGATAGGGTTAGATAGGTAAAATAATATCAATTATGGGGCACCCTTTAATTTTCCAAATTTAAATTATATACTTGATGTTATAAAGGACTTAGAATTACAGGTTCTTTGTAAATTTCAACCGTCTCTCTGTTACGGTTCAAAAGTTTTGCAATGTACATCAAATTACATCAACTATTGGCACACCCTTTAACTTCTTATTATAAATATTTAATTTCTGATTATAAATATTGGACATTCTGTCCAATTTTCAAGTGGTTGTCTACAATGGTTCAAATGGTTCATATATTTAAAGTGACATTACATATGGGGACACCCTTTAATTTTTAAGTTTATTTTTTTATTAATTTCTGTTATTGGCAGCTATAGTAATAAGCAGTTTTTTAAAATGTTAAAAGGGTGCTCTTTGCGGTTCATAATACACGTAAAAAAACTCGTATGTTTTATGGGGACACCCTTTAATTTTCAAAATTCTGAACTTCTTTATAAATGGGACCAATCTGTAAGCATTTCCTTTCTAATAAAGGAAACATTTTTAAAATCGGTTCAGAAATGAATGACTTCTGCGGGCATAAACATAAATCAAAAGACACTATCTCAAAGATTTTTATAAAACTTTTTTTTTAAATATAAGAAAAAAAATTGTTAAAAATAATTTTTTTTTATAATTGACATCAAATTAAAGCGTATGAAATCCCCTTTAAAATGAGCTATCATTCAACTTCCTAGGGCTTATTGAACTGGAATAAGAATATATTTAATCCTCGAGCGCATATGCAAAAAAGCGATATTATCCGAATTTTATAGCTGTATAGCAAAAAAACTAAAAGAGATAAAAATTTTTTTAAATTATATTTGGATTCAGAGAGTCAAGGAATATAAATAACAAAAGTTTCAATAAAATCTGAAGTAGTCATTTCGAGTGCCTTGTTGATTTGACGTGGAATTACTCTATAGGTTCTTTTCGAGGCCCGACTGGTACCACGTGAACCCAAAGAAAGCTGCTCCTCTCTGTGGGCAGTTGTTGGTAAGGTCACCTTCGGTGGTATTCGCGGTGGCTGTGGTTTGGCCTAATATATACAAAGATGGTGCTGTTCCACTCTCATCAGAAGGAGTTGTATGGTCTACAACACCTAAACTAGAGGTAAGAACATGTTTTCTATAAATTGCCACTCATTAGCTTACGTATTGTGCACTGTGCGATATTGTGCGATAATGAGACAATGCTATTAGGTGCTGTTGTCGATTCATTGCGCTTGTATTGTGTAGTGTGTAGTATTCATGTGATGCAATGTGGGTGCTGGTCTATATTTTAAAATTTCACGCTGTGCTAAGGACACCCTTAGATAAAGTCCGACACAGCTAGGTGCTGACGTTAATTTTGATCACATCATATTGGTCGCACAAATGAGGTCCTCAAACCAAAAATAGTCGTAAAATATTAAAAGATCCAACAATGAAACTGCATGAGGTAGCTGAGGCTGTAGGCATCTCAACCGTGTGGGTATATCACATATGGCATGAATATTTGAACACAAAAAAAATAAGTAACGATGCGCTAAATTATCTTATATTTTAATACTTATTGATGGATAGATCTTAAAGAGTAGGATCTCCTAATGACAGAAATATATTTTTTATAAATGATTTTTGGCTTGCAGATTTCTGTTTCTTTTTAGTAAGTTGTGCCAAATAACCATGAACACTATTAGGATCCTGCAACGCTACCACATTGTGGAAATAAATTTAAAAAAAATCATTGCTATGTTCGACGAATTTATGCAAGACTTCGTATATTTTACGGTGGAGCATGCTATTCAACGAATTATTAAAAAGTTTGACATCACTTGTGCACTGGATGAAATTAAGCCATCTACATGCCTAGGAAATGTTTGTTCTGGAGAAACTATTGAACATGATCCTTGTTTGTCAATGCGCCGCCATGTTTAGCGTAATGGCTGTCAGTTGTGTCGTAGACAAACTGTTCCAATTTTGTTCCGGAAAATCCTATATCATGATAAGGCTGTTTTTTGGTAAATATATTTGTTGAAAAGCAAATTTGTGAAATATGGTGAAAAAACAATACAATACAATACAATTAAATCGTCAGCTTGGCGCGGATTGGCCACCCAACGTCATTATCTGTCCATATTTCGTATTAAAGAAGGTAAGACCTGCCATTACAGTAAATAGTGTATGCTATAATACTTTATACATTTTTCTTTTTTTCAAAATTAAAGATGGACAATTTGTGGCTTCTATAGTATGCAAAAATGCAAAATACGAACAAAAAGCTTTAACTCTTGTATTGCATTACAATTATACAATCGATACAACAATACAAGGAAGTTGTGAACTGAACGTTTCGATATTTAAAACTTACTGCCATATATACCAAATAAATGGTGCTGCTATTATAATGTTTTCTTTTCTTATTCTAAACAGACCACCTTTTTAGAAGCACAATATTCTAAATATTCTGTTTTATCTTTTATGCCATTTAGTCATACAGGTACGAGTGCTTAACAAATATATTTACTTAAACAGAAATATAAACGAACACAAAAAAAACAAAACTTAAAAAAAAAATAAACAAATCTAATAAGAAAAAAAGCAGCTTGGTTAACAAGATAACGAGCTGAAATGGCAATTTCTGCAAATAAATAGTAGGCAGCATTGATTATTTCATGCAAGAATGAAAGCGGCAATACAAAAACAGAACATCAGAAATTCTATATAATTTTATTTATTTTTCTAACATCCGTGAGTGGGAGTATTTGTGTAAAATTCTAGAAGAAAACCAGATGAAACTGCCCTATAGATTTGAATTGAACAACTAGGAAGTTAATATGTCATTACAATTTCATAAATAATTTCTGTTAAAGAAAAACAAGCAACTGATTTCAAAACTGCTACAAATCACACATTTTTCTTGTTTAGAATATTTTTCTATTACCTTTCGATCACATCCAGGCTATAAAGTTACTCGAATTTAGTACAAATTGAATTGCTTGCGTTAAAAACCATCACTGAAACCGGGAGGCTTGATTAATGTTAAAGGGACTTCATCAATTTAATGATACCGAATGCTCAAGTCGCCTAATAACTGTCATCATGTCAAAAGATACCTTTATATCCATGGAATGATATTAAACCAGGCGACCAGCGCTATTAGTATCTTAATTGAGCTGATACATCAGATTTTACTTAAATATTTGGACATCAAAAACCTATGTGTTTAGTATGTTATGCAAAACATCTCTTACTCAAGTCATCGTTATGTTGTCAATTTTCTTTCCTATTTCAGTAAACTTAGTTTGTTACTGTTTTCCTAGCATAGTCATACTCGAACAAGCATACTCGAGCAAGTGGTCATACTCGATCACAAACTAAACACATGCCTATTCAAACCATACTATTAGTAAGCTATCCTCTTTTCACATCATGAACGCAATGAGCTGACCGAGTAAAACGAAGTTTTTATATTAGTGAGCACTGTGTTTACTCGTCTCATATTCGAAACATTCCATGTGTCCTGTTTAGTAGTTGTGTATAAATTTGGGATAAGGCTTAGTACGTTTTGTTTGTTTTGCGTGTGAATGTTGTTAAAATGTCTATATTTTTTGTTTGTACACTTAAACTGTGTACGTGTTTTACTCAAAGCCTTAAACTGCTTGAACTCGCCAAAGTTCACTGTTACTATGTTCAACATCTACTCGTAAGTATTGAAATTTGCTTATGGAAATTCTGCAAGCTCATCGGGTTTAGCACGCTGGTATTGTGTTTATTATTGTCCACTCACCTTTACTCATGTGTAATAAACAGATATTAGTTCAATTAAATAATAATATAATGAGCGTCTTATGAGCTTCGTTTTTTGTGCTCATGCAGTGCTTCATTATTTATTGACACTAAAAACAATAGTGGTACCACAATAATGAGGCTTTGCTTATTATTGGACTAGCATTCGCTTATTTCTTACAGGCAATGTAATGAAATTAGGTGACATGATAGTGGAAATAGAATAGGTGATCTCTTGATAAAGATTATATATTAATAAGGTAAGTACAGGTCGTCTGCTGCCACATAATACATAGTAGGATTTAATTTTATCAGACGTGTTATTTTTGCCTTCACGTAGAGGCTAATGTGTTGGCGATAATTGTAACAATTTTACTCATCGAACACGTCCCTATAACTTGAACTATCCACGTGAGGAGCCAAGTGTTATTTTCCTTCCCCCTACGGAAAATATACCCAAATTCATAAAAAATTTTTTATAGGCTTTGTGAAAATATATTTTTTATTAGTTAAGTAATTTAAAGCCATTCAAATTGACCGTAAAGAAGTATGTACGTAAGTGTAAACTCGTTAGTCTTTAGATGTTTGGTGTTTGTTTATTGCCGCCAAAAGAACTACCTGGTACATCTAATAATACTAGGAAATCTCTAAAAATTACTACACCTTTAAACAGCCATCCATTCATCTCCTTCATCTATTTACTTCAATGTGAGTAGAATGTAAAGATAACTAGGCAGGAAAATTGAACGCAGCTAGGCAGGCAATTCCATCTATCAAGCAGACTAGCCTTAAGAAAAACATGATTGCCTGCAAACGAAAAATATATTTAAAGAATAAAAAAAAAATGATTTTCTAAGCCATTTTTTAATATTCGAGTATTTTTTAAAATAATTTTTCATGTGCTGTTGTTTGTTATTGCTTTACTTTTCCAGAGATGATTTTTTATTAAGAATATGTTGCTGTTTATATTTCATTGCTGTCTCTATTTTTTTTTTGTTGCTGTTGATGTTACAACTTTGTGCTTTAGCTTATTGACATTTGGGCATGGCATGCGAAATATGTATGTTGTCAATGTGTTATAATTTTCAAAATAAAATGATGAGTAGCAGAAGGTGTTAGAAATTGTGTAGAAAACAAAATATAAATTTATGTATGTAGGTAAGGCTGCTATAGGGCAGATGTGGAAATGTTATATTTTAAAATGGGACATTTTGCCAATTAAAATAGTACTTTTTAACTTTAAAAGTACTAATTTTGTAGTTGGATTTTAGCACTATATTTTTTAAAGGCTAAAGGTTTCACCATTACTTTAATCACGACAAGCAAGTTTCGGTTAAGATTTGATAAGTCAAAATATTGTTAGGTTTGAACTATAGCTAAATTTAAAATAGATAATAAAGAAAATAGATAATAAAGAAAATAATACCATAGTGCAGCGAATAAAAACTTTTCCCAAAAAATTCACAATCTTTAAGGTATAGGTTCGATTCTACTAGCAAAGGGTTGTAACGACGTTTTTTCGGCTGGGGTAAACTCACCGGTTTCCGAAGGTTCTGTCACAGAAAATTTATTTGCTTTAGACCGTATTGAAAGAAACACCGATCGAAAACGTTTCGTAATGTCTTCATTTACAATTAGGCGTCTCAATAAATTCTACTTAGTGGCAGCAATTATTAATAACTCATCCACTATGAGCTCTCTAAGCTTTCTAACACGGAGTGCTAATAACTACTATGAACCTGCGGGTTACCACGGGAACACAGCATTAGCAAAAACCTGTCAAATGCGGCCTTACACGGTCTGCTTACGTTGCGAAGTGAACCTACGGATTACCACGGGAACACTTATTCAACGCAAATCGGACAAAGGCAGCTCTTACACAGACTGGTTAGGTTGTTGAGTGAACCTGCGGGTTACCACGGGAACACTTTGTCAACTCCGCTCACCAATCTACCCTCACGTATTATTAGTGGGAAACCTGCAGGTTTCCACGGGAATACCACACTAATAAAGCCTGGTGAGTATTACTAAGCAGAAGAAACAGCAGGTTACCACCAATTTCTCTACCTAGTAATCAGCCAATAGGTAATAAATTATTACAGCGGGTTACCACCAATAATAATGGTCTTACCTTCGCAATCGCTGCGATAAGACTGACTCAAATTATATCACTTCCACTGCTTTTAAACATAATCTTAGTTGTATATTTTGGTACTAATTCTTCTTACTAAAAATATCAAAGTGGATGTGTTAATAATTTACGACCACTATGCGCCACTAGATGGCATATTCTAACGGAAACCTTAATTTCAAATATTTGAACTTGTTGCAACAATACAAGTAATAACAAATCGTAGTAATAAACAAATAATAACACTTTAAACAATACAATAAGAAGAATATAACAAAAATAACATAAATAATTCACTCTAAAATAATATATATGTGTGGTGAAAACGAGGCTCCACTGACTTTCATCGTCACAGGGTTTAAAATTCTCTACCTGATATGACGAAAATGGTGACCAATTTTTATTTATGGGCCTCGAAAAATTGTGAAAATCAGTGAGCCCTTCAAAAAAGATATTATCAGCTTTTGTCTAGTACAAATAAGATGTACTAGGTGATACCGCTTAACTTTGTTTGGCATTATTTAAGTTAGTATTCGTTGAATAAATTCATTTTATGCCAAAAAATGAACTTTTTCCTGCATATTAAAAAATTAAAATTATTTTTTTTACTATTTTCAGCATACGGCACAACTAAATTTTCTCTAACAATACATAGGATAATTGTAATGACTATGAAACTGATAAAGTTTTATGAAAATACTAATACAATCTGAACGTGTCTGGGCACCCTCATTAAAACCACTTTGTACCTTAAAAATTTTCGCTTTTGACTATAATGTACTTTTATCGCTTTTAGATTTCTGTTGTCTCTGATTTCAGTTTCTTTTTTTATATTTTTAGTGATATTTTAAGTTATTTACATTGCGCAGAATAGTATTACAGTTAAATGCAACCAAATAAATTAAAAAAAAAATTATAATTTATTGCGACTTTTACTACGCAGTATATTCCTACATACAGGAATATTCCAGGTTACAGCCCTATCTAAATTATAGCGTCGAGCTTAGCCCTGGCTGGTGTTAACTTTTAAGTGACATACCCAAATTAATTCTTATTGTCTTTGACAAAGCACTTGCTCTTTAATTTGCTTAGCTCAATGGTCTAACTTAGATATTACTAGCTGTGCCCACACACGTTGTGTGCGTCCTTACAATATTTTGTTCGATTTTGCTTTGAAAGTAATTCACATTAAATTTTAAGACTCTTAAGTATTTACTTTATATAAAGGTACCTATCCCTGGATAAATTTACATACAATTCTAAAATTCTAAAAATTATTGTTAAGCTATATAAAAGACAAACAGGAAATGAGTTTGGTTAGGTTAAGCAGGCAGCTGTAGCACACAGCTTACTTGGGTCCACGTGTTGGTCCCTTTGTGTTACCTGCAGAGAGAAATAAATAATGAAAGTAATATGGGAGGGAGGAAAAAGAGGGAGATAAGTAAAAAAGATAGAAGAATCATGAGGTCGCCATAGAGAGCATATTGATCGAGACAGCAAACAAGCGTATTCATGCATCGCCCAATGTAAGTGGGTTGGAGAACCAACCGCAGCTCCTCAGAAAAGAACTAATTCTTCTTGGTTCTAGTAGTGAAACACAAGATAGGCTCCCGAAATACCATTGTCCAAGATGTTAAAGTCATTGGTATTCTAGTGCAGGGCATAGGCAGAGAAGGTGTACGACCGTTTCCTCCTCTT
Organism: Phasia obesa; assembly: GCA_949628195.1. Classification (NCBI taxonomy): domain Eukaryota; kingdom Metazoa; phylum Arthropoda; class Insecta; order Diptera; family Tachinidae; genus Phasia; species Phasia obesa. The sequence goes on from OX451218.1 coordinate 125,363,378, forward strand.
CCTCATCTTGGCAGCTTCTGCAAAAGTCGTTGTAAGGGAAGCCCATTTTTCTTGCATGGGTTCCGAATACACAATGTCTAGTGACCATCGATATCAAGTCACGCAGCTGTATTTTCGGCATCCGAAGTAATGAATCCGTCCTCTTCTGATACAGTAAGGGCCAGATCGTCCTTGCCGTCAAGCAAGTTGACTCATCAGACCAACTGGCCTGGGCTAGGTCATAAGGAGCACGGTTTATTCGTTGCCCGCATGCAGAGAGGGGAATGCCACAATAGACTTCAATGGCTCCAGCATGAAGCAGAGTCCCCTTCTTTGCTAGTTCATCAGCAACATTGTTGCCTAAGGTAGTCCCATGTCCCCGCACCCATTTAAGGAAATGAGTTACTTATTATTTTAAAACAGTGCCATCTGTTGTGGAACATTGCTTAAAATATACTACTTTTAAAAATAAAAATAAAACCTTAAAGTATGCAGTACCTTTAAATCGGTAAAAAAATCGGTGTACTTTTACATTTTTTTTCACCACTTTCCCTTGGACATAAGATATTTTTTGGAAAAAATTATCCTATATTGGAATCAGGATACTATGGTACCTTGCAGTACCTTAATAAGAAAGTAAATTCTTTCAAAGTAAAGTTATAAACACAACTGAGACAAACGATGATTTTTCGTTCCGATTATTGGTCGAAAATAATAACACACATTTGTGTTTATGACAATGCACTCAATCAGTCTGTCGACGAAATACGTCGTGGGTAACGAACTTTACGATAGGTTTGTTTCTATTTTGAATACCGACGACGAAATTGGTGCAGAATGCTCGTTTTTCTTTACAATTTTTTTCTGTAGTAAATAAAGTTACTTTTTATTTAAAGAATTATTTTTAACCGACTTCAAAAAACAAGAAGGTTATCAATTCGTCATTATTTTAAAAATTAAAGGGTGTCCCCATATAACATGCATTTTTTTATGTGTATTAAGAACGGTAAAGGGCATCAATTTAAAATTTAAAAAATTGCCTGTCACTATAGTTCCCATCAACAGAAAGTAATAAAAAAAAAATTTTATATTTAAAGGGTGTCCCCATAGGTGAGGTAATTTGACCTAAGGGCCTATCTTTTGAACCATTGTAGATAAAACCTTGAAAATTTGACAGAATATCGATTACTATGACCGTTATAATAAATTATAAATTAAAGGGTGCTCCAAATGTTCATTTAATTTTATGTATATGGCCATACATTTGAACAGTTGTATACAGACCGTTGAAATTTACAAAGAACCTGTATTGCTAAAAATCAGCTATAAAAAAAGTATAAAATTTGAATTTTGAAATAATAGGGTGTCCCAATAGTTAATGTAATTCTATGTATTTGGCCAAACTTTGGAATTCTTATAGACAGACAGCTGAAATTGACAAGGAACCTGTATTGCAAAGTTCACTATAACAAGTTTACAATTTGAATTTAGAAATTAAAGGGTGTCCCCATAAATGATGTAATTTGACCTATATGGCCCTAAGTTTTGAACCGATAAAGACAAACACTTGAAAATCAGCCAGAATGTGCACTACTTTCTATGGTATAATAACAATTATAAATATTTGGAATTATAAATTAAATGGTATCCCAATAGTTTATGTAATCTTTGTGGCCAAGTCCTCTATAACAACAGGTCTTTAATTTAAAATTGTATATTAAAGGATGTCCCAATAGCTGATGTTATTTGAACTATGCGGCTCTATCTTTTAAACCATTATAGACAGAGGCTTGAATGGTGCCCCTTAAATTTGAACTGTAATAGGGAGAGGCATGACATTCACATAGTCTTTACTTTTTTCCCCGCTAATTTGGGTATTTAGAATTGGTAGCCATCTATCTGTTTTTTTTTTTTTTGCAAAAATTATCTTCTTTATTTATATTTAGCATACAATTAAAATAAAAATATTTTTTTTAGTTAATTTTGTTTTAAATTAATTTTTTTTATATTTCTTCTCTTTTAATTTATATTTTTTATTCTGTTGAAATATGGTCACTCTATCAGCTGCTATATCTAAACAAAAAATTATTTATAAATGAATTAGTTTGAGAAATATGGTGTAATTTTATGATAATTTTTATAAAAATGCATAACAGTAAAACTATTATTGAGAAAGTGAAAAACAATAAATGTTGATATAATCTGGTACCAAAGGATATTATAATGGCCAGAGGAAACCAGAGATCTGCTAAAGTGTTGTCACTTCTTTAATTTTTGTTCATACCCATTGTGTTATAGTCGACGAATTTACACAACGAATTTTTGTCGACGACACGTCCACAGGAACGTGGACGTCACTTTCACAATGTCACTTTCAATGACAACACATCTTGTCGTCGAAGTAAGATTGATGTTTTGTACGGTAATGTGTGTTAATAAATTAGTCTTTTTCTAACTTATCGTAATACTTAAAGACTTTGAGTTTTTGTCTACTAATATATAGTATTTTTATTACACAACACATTTTTTTACACACACACACACACAAATATACATCCATATATGTCTGAGACTTAAAAAAAAAATTACTTACATACTTGAAGGAGGATAAAAACAATTTCGAAAACTTCTACAATGATTGAGTGCGTAGGTACAATTCAAGTGTGATAAATTGACAAAAACAGAAAATCAAATTGCTCGTACACGCTTCAATAAAACACAAAATTAAGTGAAAATATTAAACATTTTCATATTAAGGGCAAAATTAAATATCACATATCCACTCATACTTACTTTCGCCATCAAATGTCTGAGGAAACCTGCCTAAAGGTGACTTCAATCTTTAATGTATGAAACAAATTAGGGAGAAAAAATGCTGAACAAAAGTGAAATTTAAGAATTATTTAATAAAAATAAGAAAACTTAAACACAAGTAACGAAGAGAAATAAAAAAGTAAAAGATATTAACTCTGTACATTTTCTTGCATACTTGCATATGTATGGTTCAGTTTTTATATTTACTTTGCTTTTTTTTTTACTAAACTGGCAATTAGAGCGTAAGCAGCAGCTGGGGCAAATACTTCTTTCTACCTTCGAATATTTTAACACATTCTTACATATTTGGAAGCATGTACAACCAGATTTAAGGAAAAAAATTTATTTTAACCCATTAGTAGCTAAGCAAAAAAAAAAATAAATAAAAAATCCTGTGCAAACATGAAAATAAATATAGTGTTTGTGCTGGAGTGGCAATAGTTCCAAAATTTTAGATTGTATTATAAGGTCGAGGAAAAATGCCGCATTTTCCCTTGGTCGTGATATAACCTGAAATTTAAGATTGTCTGAGCTGTTAAAGACCGCCATAATATAGCTCATTGCTAATAAAGGTACAAATCTAACAATATTTACTGTGTGATTTTCTGAGGATTACCTTCAAGCCTTCAATATATTCGCCCCAGATTTCCAGTATCAGAGAGTCAGTGCAGATTTGCTCAAACTGTTTAGTACCTGCATTAATTGGTTGATATGTAGACAATATCTCAGTTTTCATTGTTCTGAAAAGAAGAATTCGACAAGTTGTTAATTTTTTTCACCTCTTATAGGGCAACCTTTAATTTTTAGTTACTTTTTTTATTAGAGCATATTGCTAAATACTCTGTGTAAAAATCAAGTGTCTACCTATAATGTTTAGAAAAGAAGGCCAAATTCCTCAAATTTGCGACATCCAGGCAACGCCCTTATATTTTTATTCATTTTATTTTCGTTACTTGTTGTTATAGAAGGTATTGTAAAATATAATCTGTATAAATTTTAAGTTTCAGTCAATTACTGTTCAAGACCAGAGCAAAATCGTCTCAGAGGACAAATTATACTCACTTTGTGTATATTTAAAGTGTCTTCTCAGTCCTGTTTTATTATTTTTAATCTAGGGGGCTTAACGAAGCAGGCCACTTTCTTAATGGATCCCTTTTCGACCCCTTTTCGTGCCCTATAGACAACCGAAATTAATTACGGCAACCTTACCCTTATAGAGTCTCATTCCTATATAATAATAAGGCTACATACTATTACATACGTAAATTTGTGTACTTTTCTTAAAACTCTCTATATTGAATTTTTATATATTTTTTGCTATAGTCATATTCGCGAAAACCGCATCACTATGGGAACACCCTTTAAATTTTAGCTATAGTCATATTCGCGAAAACCGCATCACTATGGGAACACCCTTTAAATTTTAGCCATAGTCATATTCGCGAAAACCGCATCACTATCGGAACACCCTTTAAATTTTAGTAATTGTTGCTCTAGCGGCCATGGTAATACATTATCTATGATAATATAAAGAGCCTACCTATAAAAAAATAAGGCAATATAGGTGAAAAAAACTTCACTGTTGGCACACCCTTTAATTGTTAGTAATTGTTTTAGCCGCCTTAGCAACACATCTGTAAAAATTTTATGAGTCTACCTATTAAGGTTAAATAACTAAGACCACATAAATGCAAATTATGTCACTGTCACAACACCATTTAATTGTTATTATTATTGAAGCTATAGTAATACATCTGCTGTGAAAATTTCAATAGTCTACCTATTACGGTTTCAGAGATAAAAGGCGCTGACAGATGGACGGATACACAAACAGACATTATAGCGAAAACAACAGGGATACGTTTTTACCCTTTGTGTACGGAATCATAAAAAGTGACTAAATAATGCACGAAATGTCGAAGAGAGCTACTGGAATTCCGAAGAATAGAATCACTGAAAAATTAATGAGAAGAACTCGAACCAAGTCCACAAGCAGATTATTCATTACGGCGTGCACGTAGCCCTCCATGCAAAATTTGTGTCGAGCATGGGCAGGAATTTTATCGAAAACAACGATCTGTTTGTTGGCAATTTTTTTTTTTTCAAATGTTGCGACTGATATAGCTGAACTGTCTTTTGTTGATGTTAGTGCTGCAGTCCTCATAGGTTTTCAGTTTTGTAATATTAAAAAGGCAATAACTAATTTAGACTCCAAAAATCCTCTGGCTTTGATAAAAAAAATATGTTATTTGAGTAACCCCCCCGTATTATTTTGGTTATTAATGTTTACATCTAGAGTACGTTACCCCATAGTTAAAGGTTTCTATGATAACTAGGACTCCTGAATCTTGAAAAGACCACACAAAAGCAGAATCATACGGAGCCATAACCTTATAATCAAACATAACACATGACTCAACCATATGTAAACAGCCTATTGATCCCAAATTTGGCACAAGCAGAGCAGAGGAGTGTCTCTGCTTAAGTTTTGACGGTGGGTACCATCCACTTGCCAGGGGTGGCGCTATGTAGTCTCAAAGTTGGCTACCTCGGCCCTGCAAATCCTATTAAATTTTGACATTTCTTTAATTATTGTTTGATTTATGTATAAAAAAAAATTGCATTGTGTTAGAAATTGATGTTCTCTGGCATGCGTGAACCGATATTGTTTCTGCAAAGTTTATATAAAAGGTGACGTCAATACCAAGGTTTTTATGTACAAACGGTCTCTGAATGTGTATTGGTTCATGAGTTATAGCCGGAACAGTTGGCGTGGTACCGCCCATACAAAGTGAAAAATTATAATCGTATTCCTGGCGAACTGCAATAGATAGCGCATTGAAGCTTTGTAAGAATAGCCTTTGTGCTCAGACGCACAGTCTTCCAAAATACAGAATGAATTGGGACAGTGGACGTGGTACCTCCCATACAAAGTGAAAAATTATTATTGTGTATATGGAGACCTATAATAGGTATGGTATTTAAAGTGGGTACAATAAACCCCATGCCCATGCGTATACTCTAGAAAAATATAGGCTGAATTAGGACAATGAGCGTGGTACCCCCCATACAAAGTAAAAAATTATTATCCTGTATCTAGAGAACCTCAATAGGTAACGCCTTAGAATTTTGCATCAGTAACCCTTATATTAAGATAGATTGTGTAGATAAACCCAGACTAAATTTGAATGGAGGGCGTGGTACCTCCTATACAAAGTGAAAAATTATTATCGCGTACCTAGAGAACTACATTAGGTATAGTCTTGAAACTTTGCACAAGTAACCCTCTTACTAATCTGCATAGTCTAGCAAAATACAGACTGGATAAGAATACTGGGAGTGGCACATACTATTAAAAGTAAAAAAATTTTATCGTGTTAATACGTATAGTCTAGCAAAAACATGTTGGATGGGAACATTTTTGACTTGAGAATACCGTGCGTTTTCGCATTAAAGGTTGATCGTACTTTTCTTCCAAGTGTTTATTGTATTTATTATTGGATGGGTGTAGCGAAGCGCACGAGGGATGGCTAGTATACCTATAAAATAATGGTTTAATCTGTAAATTATACTTTAAAATGAAAGGTTTCTAAGCATTTTAAATTGAAATTTTTTGATTTTTCGATACCCTGGTCTAGTTTGTTTGAAAATATTTTAAACATTTTTTAGCAATTTTTTTTTTTTTTTTATTTTCCCATTGTTAGTGAGCGAAATTTAAAATATTGTGGAAAAATTTCAAGATTCTTTTGAGTTAAAATCTATACGATTTTTTTTTTTTTAAGAGAAGTGGCACTCAGGCAATTATTGCTTATATTAACTGTGTTACTTCCTTTGGAAAAGGATAGTAGTAGATAAAACAGATGGTTAGTGTGATAGTACAGTTTCGCTTATGGCAACACTGCAATTAAACGTTGTGATTATTTTTAGAACAGTGTTGCAAGCGCCTCTGGTTTTATTTAGGCGTATTAGTCTGAAGCTAGCATAGCCAATTTATAATTATTTTATTTTAATTCGCCGGCGATTTAGTGCTATATGGTAATACCGGCGAAGGAGGGCGCTGTGATATGCAATATTATAAAGAGAATTTAATAAATATCAGAAAAATTGATGTTGCCATGGCTGAGTATTGAACTTGTGACCATTGCTTAGTAGTCTACGTGCTAACCACTTAAGGTACAGCACCATCAAACTTTAAAACCTCCAAAATTATTGAATTTTTGTGTATTTTAGCCTAAAAATGGCCGTCAATCTTATTTTTTTATTATCAAATAATTTTCTTAGGGAATATATAAAAATTGTATGTATTTGTATAAGCTAACAATATATACATACGTACGTTTAAACCAAATTTTGTGTAAAATTGATCAACCTTGTAGAAAGTGAAAGTCCTTAAATTTTAAATTTAGCCTATATATTCTAAAATATCAAAGCTGGGATCGGAAAAAAATACTGCCGTAATATATTTATATATGATACCAACTATTGCTGAAAGTATTTCATGACTCCTAGTCCATAAGTGGATTTTAGAGGCAAAAGGCTAAGAATTTTAATTTTAGGATATTTGGCATTTTTTTTCGGAATTATGGGATTTCCTTTACCTTAATATTGTAGATTTTTACCATTTGATTTTTGTTGACTAATTAGTTAAATTTATTGCGAACTTCACATGTGTCAACTAGCAATCAAATCCGCACATACACATTTCCTGAAGACACAATTTATCTAAGCATTCACGATTTCGCAAGCAGCTACGCGATATTTTAACTTATAAAAATAGTTAAAGAAATGATTTATTAAGGTAAAAATTAACTGACATAACGCATACTTTGGCAAATTTTAAAAGATAAAATCACTTGCTATGCATCTTGTTTGGCTCCTTACTAGGAAAAACATATAGAACTAAAGTTAATACAAATATAGTTGATAGCAATACCATTTAAATGGCGTATTGCCAGAAAAATGAAACAAGAAACAAAACATAGTAAATTTTCTTGAAAATAATCATTTTGTTTCATTTAAAGGGTTAATGTTTGCCACCACATTAATATAATACACGGAAATTTTCTTATTCTGCGAACCACGCATTTCTCATTTCCAAATTCACTTGGAGTGTAATAGTTTCATATAATAGCGCTGCAACTTCTCGGGCCACTGCCACTTACTACTTGAACTACTACAATGTTAAGTATGAATTCACTTTTAATTTAACTAAAATAATGGTTTTTGAAACAAAATAGTTGTATTTTCACAAATATGCGAGGCCAGGTGGAGATCGCGCTTAACAGTTGAGAATTAAGGATTGGGCAATATATTTTCTACTAAACTTTAAATATTACAAGCGAAAAGATCTTTGGTTACTTACTTTAGTTACTCTTTTATAGGTTAAAATAATTATAATAATTTATCCGAAAATTACATAAAATTTTTAAAGTAATTTTATTTACTTCTTCCTACTCGTATGTTGAGTAAGTCTCTATACGCGTATATGAACGCAAGCATTTGTTTTTTTTCCTTCTACCAGCCTAAAATTTTAAACCATTTTAAGCATAAAATCATTTCCAGCGACACGGAAATTATGAATTTCGAGTCAGTAATTTTGTAAGATGAATTGTTACATTAAATACAACGAAAACAAAAGCAGTCAAGAGAACATTTAGAGAAAACTGGTTGCTGACTTTAAATATAAATTGTTATTCTTTCTTACGATAATATATGGCAGTTCACACTGATATATGAGTACTTTATGTATGGAAATGAACATTTTAGACTTATTTACTTGGTTTGATTATAATTTTATTTTTCTTTTTTAATATCATTTTAACACAAGGAATAAACTTTAAATTTGTTTTATCTTAAAGCCGTCACTTTGGGAACTTAGATTATAAATTTCTGCCGTACAATTCGATCCTGAAATGAAATTTTCCCCTTTTTTCTTTAAAATTTAATCATATTATTTGTAGTAGAAAAATGTTCTATCAACTTGGAGATAATAAAACGAACTTGGCGTGACTTCAAAATTTCATATGCAGATCATATGCAGATCTATACATATCGCACTTTTGCGTCAAAAGCGTAACAACTCAAAATTCATGAATTTTCAATAGAGGCCAGAAACTGTTTCCGTTAACTGAGACTAAAGTAGTTATTTATTTATTTATTTATTTATTTATTTATTTATATATTTATTTATTTATTTATTTATTTATTTATTTTGTCAATTCCTATACAACAAGATTTAATCTTATATTTAAAGTATAGGAAAGTGGAGTTTATAAATTATATTTTGGAATTACACATTAATACAAGTACATACACTTAAGCTATATTAACTATAAAAAGTTTATACTATAACAAATACATTACAATTAAAAGAATTACAATTCACTGTTGTGCAAAAACAAAACAAACAAAAAATGTTTAAAGCTATTTGCGTTGCTATTGAGTTGTTGAGTTTGGGGAAGAATATTCCAAAGGCGCGCCGCACGGTGGTTCAGAATTAATTTTCATTGGCCAAAACCTATATTTTTGTTGACACAGATTCTTAAAATTTTTATGTCACCAGAAAGAAAACAGATCAAAACTAATTTAGCCGAAAAATTGGGTCAAAATATTCGCAGTAGTGGGCGTGGCATGCCGCTAAAGGCAAAGAATTTATGTTAATTTAAAAATAAAATAAAAACTGTAATATTTGATCTCACATTAATTGCGATTTCTTAAAAACTGTTATCGATATTGAGCTGCGGGTTTTTTTGTTATGTTGGGTGAACTGTTGCTTTTAAGAAATGGTATATGCGCACCCTGTATAATTTGTAAATAGGGTGTTATGTTTAAAATTGGAAACCTTCATATATTCGCAAAGTTTGAAGTTTAGTAGTATATAACTTCTAAAGGACTAAAAAGGACAAAAAACCGAAACCACCCAAGGAAAGGCAAAAGTGTTCTCTTTAAGCCTATATATACTTTTGCACCCGCCCGGATCCGCCCGTAGAACACATTTTCTATTTTAATGAAAATACTCAACATTTTTACAAACAAATTTCTATCAAAATTGCTAGTAAATTTACTTTAGAAGTCATTCACTGCCAAAAGTACAAATTGCCGAAAGCAAAACGTAAGGGGAAAGAGAGGAATCTAACTAAAAAGTTAATTTTATTCGAAAATTGAGAATTTTAGTACACAAAACAATTTTTGGTAAAATTTCCTTAAAATCCAGTATAAGTTGTATATGACAAATTTTCCCATAGAAAACTTGTATAAACCGAATCAACTTAGGTAGTTAAACTTAGTTTTTTGTGATTAGGTAATCTACTTTAGGTTTAACATTTTTATATGTAGTATAAATCACAATAATTTGGAAATAAATTTTATTTCGGTACAAGTATTCGATTTAAAAAGGCAAATTTATTGTACGTTTCCCAAATCAGCTTAGTTAGTTGAACTTGATTTTTGTCTTAAAAAATTCCATACAAAAGAAAAATACCTGAGCTAGCCTAGGTAATAATAGCTCTAATATTTTTTTGTGTGTACGTAATCTACTTTAAGTTTAACATTTCTTTATTGAGTATATAAGGACAAAAATTTGGAAATAAATTTTACTGTCAGACAAGAATTCGATTTGAAAAGGTTGATAAATTTTTGGAAGGTATTTTTTATAGCACTTCAACAAATACATTATTTTCAGCTTAATTAAAATATGGAAACTTTCAGCTATAATGAATGACCGAAGAATATTTTAAAAACAAAAACAAAGAAGATGTTCTAAACCATATTGAAAGAAAATTGAACATAAATGCTATCAGCCATATGTATGTAGCCATAGATCTAAGAGACGAAAACTTAAGAATATAAATGAAGAAATCGGATGTGAAAATATTAAAGATAGTTTTCTTTACAAGCTGCGATCACAAAAACAATTAACTAAAGTGGATATCATTGAAAAAGTCATTTCTGCTAGTCCGGTGAGAACAAAATGGATCCTTAAAAGCATTCCGACACCAAACCAGGAAAAACAGTTCTTGCATTGCATTGCTTGCATTATTTCTGGATTTAAAGTTAACAAAACAGCAGTATACTCAACTCAGATTACGTGCGATGGAAAAAGGCTCAAATTTATTTCCGTCATATCATCACATAATTGCAGCTAAAAAGGAGTGTTATCCTCCAAAGGAATCTATCAAAATCACACCAATTTCGGCACAGGTACAACTGCAAGCTGTACTTGATCATACAGCCGAAAGGTTGCTAAAATCACTTAAAGTAAGTGAGTTGAAAAAATATGGAAACAGCAATTTAACTCTTTTTTGTAAAAGGGGATGCGATGGGTCTTCTGGACAAAGACAATATAAACAATTTTTATGTGAGGATATTTCTGACACAGATATGTTCATGGTGTCATTTGTACTATTGCGATTGATAAAAAACTTAGAGGACTCGGAACCTTCGTCCAGCTTAGTGCAAACAAGTTATATTTGGAAAAACCAAACTCCATCGTCTACAAAATACTGCATACCAATAAAATTTGAATTTAAAAAGGAAACTCATGATACCATTAAGAATGAAGTAAGTGAGATTAGAGCTCAAATTTCAACACTAAGGCCATTAGAGTTAGAGATAGAGGAACAGACTATTAAATTGAATTACCAATTAATACTATCTATGATAGACGGAAAAACTGCCCAGGTTTTGACTGATACAAAAGCTTCATCCAGCTGTATTATATGTAAAGCAACATCAAGTCAGTTAAACCAAGAACCGACAAAGTCGGAGGATAGTATTGATGCATTTGAATTTGGATTATCACCGCTTCATACGAGGATAAGATTTATGGAACACATACTGAAAATAAGCTATGATTTGGACAAAGAGATAAGAAAATTGAAAAAGAAACAAGTTCAAGATGCATTTCTCAAGCACGGGTTGATTATAGATCAACCAAAACAAGGATCAGGTAACACAAAAGATGGCAACACCGCAAGAAGATTTTTTTTTGGATCCCGAAACTACATCTGATATAACAGGTGTTGATATAGATGTTATTTCAAGATTTAAAACAATTACTGAAGTACTTGCGTGCAATGAACTAATTAATGCTAAAAAATTTGGTGATTACGCCAAGGAAACCGCTGCTATATATACATCCAAATATAAATATAGAAATATGTCAGCAACAGTGCATGGAGAAGAGGTCATTAAGCACCATTTATTACCAATTGGAGATTTGTCAGAGGAAGCCCAGGAAAAAAGAAACATGGATTACAGGTTTTACAGAGAACAAAATAAATATGTATATAATTAAAGAAAAATTAAATTACACTGTTTTGTTTTAAAATTGACCAAAAACTAGGAAATATGTAAGTATTGTTAGGCATAAAGTTGAAATTTGGACAATCCTAATGAAGATATGGAAAATACCTCAGTGAAAATAGGGGCCACCCTAAGGATAGCAAAATATTGTATTGTCATCCAAGATTGACCCGTGGACCAAATTTGAGGCAAACTGTTTAAGGAAAAGTGGGTCAAAAATGAGTTGGCACATTTGAAACGGAATTTCAAACAAGAATTAGGAAAAGCAAATCGAAAGTTCAACTTTAGGCTTGAATTTCTCAGCAACCACTGCACCGATTTTAATAAGGCCTAAACTCGGTAAAAGCTTAAGATGTTGTCTATTGACTAAAAAAGAACTACTAAAATCTTTATTAGTTAAAAAGTTACAGAGTTTTGGCCAATGAAAAACGTTTCTGAACCACTGTGCGCCGCGTGTGTAAAGAAGTGCCATTCAGATACATGAAGACGGTGTAAAGGAATTATAATCTTTCTTCCTCTGAGTGATCTGGCAAGCCTAATCTTGTCTATAAGATATTGTGGAGCTTCTGAATAAATAATCTTGTGCAAAAATAATAGGACGCGTATGTTAAGAAGATTATCAAACGAAACACCATAAAGTTGAGCGGAAAAATTAGATACACGGTCATATCTTCTTAAGCCATACACATATCTAATTATGTTATTATATAAAATGTTTAATTTCCTTTTACTAATTGATTCGCAGTTTGGGAAATGCTCAGAGCCGTAAATTAAACCTGGAAGAAGATAGGATTTTGCAAGAAGTTTCCTTATCCTTAAGGGAGTATAATATTGTGTAGGCCAAAGGCACCTTAGCTTAACATAAATTTGGCCTACGATCTTTTCCCCATTTATTAGAATGTAAACATCGATAACAGAATCGAGCGATCCCTTTCGAATTATTAAGCACTTTGATTTATGGGGATTCTAACAAAGTCCATTCGCTGTTGCCCAACGAAAAATTCTATCCAAATCATCATTAACCCTAACAATATTTTCATCAATAGATCGTACTGGTCTGCTTAAATATAACTGTACATCATCTGCATATATCTGAACTTTACAATGCAAAAGCTGTTTTAGCAAATAGTTGGCATAAATTGAAAAAAGTAGTGGTCCCAGAATGGAACCTTGTGGCACACCTCTTGATAAAGGTTGTAAAGATGATTGAAAATTTTTAGAAGATGCAAATTGCAAACGATTCGAAAGATATGACACAAAAGATGTGTTGAATTGTTAGAGAACTTAAAGAAATGCCGAAGCTTATTGCAAAGTGTGCTATGGTCAACAGAGTCGAAGGCTTTTGAGTGGTAAAGAAGAATTAAGAAATTTAATTTTCCTTCATCCAGTTCACGTGGTATATTTATATTAGAGCGAAAACCTGATTGATTTTCCGACAATAATTTATTTTCCTTGATATGTCCCGAAATTTGAATTTGTAGAATTTTTTCGAGCACCTTAGACAAATAACACAAGATAGCTATTGGCCTAAATTCTTAATTTGTTTTCGGTATAGGTACTTTGCACATTTCCACCTGTTCGGAAAAGTGCTGGTCATTATGTGTTGAATAAATGTGTTATATATGGCAAGAGTACTGGAAGTAATATCTGAATAAATTTTGGATGCATATTGTCGCAGCCCACTGCATTTGACTTAATAAATTTAAAACAAAAATAAACTTCAGCAGCTACAAAAGGTATATTCATGAAGAAACTGTTTAGCTCTTCATCATCTACTTGGTCATTAAAAACATTTTGTGTACTACCAATACCAATCAAAACGAATGTATTTCCATGTTTGCTTGGAACCAGCTGCATAGCTAAAACGTCTAGAATAATACTCAGTTTTTGCAATTCTAATGCTCATATTCACCTTATTTCTGGCAGCTTTAAATACTTCTTTCAACTCTGGGAGATTTTAACAGTGGGTATATATGACCTCTGTGGTTTGGTTTTTTGCCAAAAGTGAAAATTTAAAAATTTTGAGTTGATACGCTTTTGAGAAACAATTACGATATAATAAAATAGTAAATCATTTCCACCTGGCTGTCTGCTTTTCATTTGTGTTCGCATCGCGTAAAAACTACTGGATGGATTAAAAAAAAAATTGTGTGGTGGTACCTTAGTAATCTAATTCCAATTTAGGATACTTTTTTAAAAAACTATTGCGAAACATTAAGCGCCAATTGCAGTTAGGCCTTACCAGCTTAAATGTTTTATTGATCAAAACCTAAGGTGAATAAAATTTGTATTTGATTTGTATTTTTACTTTGTGGAATTACATTGGTATTCAAATATTTTAAAACCTTTTACAGAGCTTTACAATAATTTTTAGAATATTTTGTAAATTTTATATTTTATCCAGGGATGGATACCTTTATGCAAAGTAAATACATAAACCATAACTCAAGGACTTTAAAACTAAGAGCCTTCTTACAATAGGCGAAATATTGTCAGGACAACGTGGCGGGCACAGCTAGTTTTTATATATACCTGGCAGAGTTCCATACGCAAGGGGTGAAAAAGTAACCCTATTATTTTCGCTACGATGTCTGTCCATCATTCAGCGTAGGTAGACTTTTCACAGAAGATTTATAACTGTGGACGCTATAGCAACAAATACTAAAACTTATAGGGTGTTCCAAAAGTGACACGTTATTCGCATATATGTCTTTATTTTCTGATCTGTAGGAGGCATACACTTGATATTTAAAAAGAATAATTAAAACAATGTTCGCTATATATAAATCAGTATATAAAAATAAGCCTAAAAATTAAAGGGTGTTCCGACAGTGACGTGATTTGCATGAATATGGCCTAATTTTTAGAAATTTAGAATTTTTTATAAATTTTAGAATTTTATCGAGGAATGGGTAGCTTTATATAAGTTAAACACATAAACCATAACTTATATAAATTAAATACATAAGAGTCTTTCAATTGGTGTGAAATACTTTCAAAGCAAAACCGGGCAAAATATTGTCAGGACGTCCACGACGTTGCGGGCACAGCTACTATTGCATATATTTTAATAATAACAACTTGTAGATGATTTTTAAAATGTTTTATTGATTTGTTTATTTAAGTTGGAAAATTTTTTGTTTCATATTTTCATTTCTTTCTCCAATGGGCAGACAATATTTTGATCATGATTTCATAGGTTTTCGGTTCGGTGTCCAGTAAACCAGCTTCTAAGTGCCCCAGAAGGCTAGTAGGTATTATGCTAGTCTATCAGTCTATCACTCTGTAAGTGATGTTTAAATTATTTTAATAACAATGTAATTCCACAAAGTAAAAATACAAATTTTAATCAACTGGCGCCATCTGTTGCGCAATAGTTTCTAAAATATCCCACTTTTAAAATTAAAAATATGTGTGGTGAAAATATAACTTTGTTGAAAAAAAACCGTGTTGAAATCATCCCAGTTTTAAATATGCGGAATATGCGTTTTTCACCCTTTTACTCCACTTTCTATTGAAAATAAATTATTTTTGTGGAAAAAAAGTATCCTATATTGGGACCAGGATACTAAGGTACCTCCTCGCAAAATTTTGTTAAAATCCATCTAGTAGTTTTTACGTGATGCGAACACAAACAATGAAGGACAGACAGACATACGGAAATGAGTTACTATTTTATTATATGTATAGATTAATCAATTTTGCATGGTTGTCTTTTTTCATTGGATACAAATTTTAAAAATATTCGCGATTAATTCGAGTTATTCGAGTAATTTAAAAACCTCGATTAATTATTTGCTTGAATAAAATCAAAATCTGATTAAATGGATATTCTAACATTTACACAGGGTATTAAGAACTATGTTTTGGTATAAAAAAAAATAATTTGAAATTAAATGGTACCCCATAAGACCAGAAAAAAACCAACAACTTGTTCTTTAAAAGTTGTACTAAAGATATTATGGAACCCTACGTGAGTGAGCCTGTCTCGCACTTGACTGATTTATTGTTAGTTCAAAAACATTGAAGATAGAATAAATAAAAATAAGTTTGGCTAAGGTAAATTGTGTAAATACATCTGATGAGACCATGTATTATGTAATATTTGTTTAAATACAGATAAGAGTTTTAAAATTATAAAATTTAAAAAGGCTGACTGGGGCCAAAGGTTAGACTTTTTTAATTTAGATCGAAAAACTCTTAAACAAATGTAAAGAAAAAATATTTTTGTATGAACATTGCTTTTTAACCGACTTCAAAAAAAGTAGGAGGTTATCAATTCGTCTGAATGTTGCTTTTTTATGTTTGTGCTCGCAGAACTCATTCATTTCTAAACCGATTTTAAAAATTTTGTCTTTATTAGAAAGGAAATACTTACAGATTGGTTCCATTTAAAAAGAAGTTCAGAATTTTGAAAATTAAAGGGTGTCCCCATACAACATACGTGTTTATTACGTGTATTATGAACCGTAAAGGTAACCCTTTTAAAATTTTAAAAATCTGCTTATTACTATAGCTGCCAATAACAGAAATTAATAAAAAAATAAACTTAAAAATTAAAGGGTGCCCCCGTATGTGACGTCAATTTAAATATATGAACCATTTGAACCATTGTAGACAATCACTTGAAAATTGGACAGAATATCCAATATTCATAATCAGAAATTAAATATTTAAAATTATAAGTTAAAGGGTGTACCAATTGTTGATGTAATTTGATGTATATTGCAAAACTTTTGTACCGTAACAGAGAGACGGTTGAAATTAACAAAGAACCTGTAATTCTAAGTCCTTTATAACATCAAGTATATAATTTAAATTTGGAAACTAAAGGATGCGCCATAATTGATATAATTTTACCTATCTAGCCCTATCTTTTGAACCGTTATAGAAAACCACTTGAAAATTAGACAGAATCTCCACTACTATGTCCCGTATAATAACATTTATAAATATTTAAAATTTTAAAGGGTGTCTCAATAGTTGATGTAATTAAATGCATATGGCCAAACTTTTGAACCGTTTTAGACAGACAATTGAAATTTACAAAGAATCTGGCCACATTAAAGGGTGTCCCCTAGGTGATATTGTTTAAGCTATATGGCCATATCTTTGGAACCGTTGCTTTTTATTACTGTGTCAGTAATAATAAGTGTAAAAAAAATAAAGGGTGTCCTCATATCTGACATAATTTGTCGTATATGGATTTATCTGCTTAACCGTTAGGTATAGACATTTGAATGTACAGAACGTATGTTACTATGTCCGCAACAAGTATAAAAGTATTTGATTTGAGTACTATTTCTTACAGATTACTTGCTTTTAAATTTTTAGTTTAGAATTGATGCACATATATTTGTTTTGTAGTCGGTTTTTTTTTGCAAGAATTATTTAGCATTTGAAAATCTAGGTTAATTTGTTGTAATGAATTTTGAACTTAAAGTTTTTTTTTTTTTTTATTTTGTTGAGGTCCAGTCCCGAAAACTAAGCGAAAACTACTTAAATTATTGTCGTGTAATTAAGGGTGTTTTATTTTTTTGCTTTTTATTAAAATACCCACATCTTTATATTTAATGGCTTTTGGAATACTGGCTTGGTTTTTAAAAACAAAACTTATAATAAATCATTGTATATAATTATTCTTCTTCGATAATTATTATAGCTTCAAAATAGAAAAAAAAATCTGTTTAATAAGCTTCTTTTTGTTAATTTAATCATTACAGTTAGGTCTTCTACCCACTCTGTCTGTATCGTAAATTTATTCATTACATTCAGATTAGTTCTGTCTTACTAATGCATATTAATTACATTTGAATTACCCTACGCATCATAGATTCAAAGAAATTGGTATGCATATCGTCAATTTCGCTATTAAAGCAACATCCTTTTCAGCATTTAAAATAAAAATATCGTAAAATTAAAGATACATGTAAATAAAATGCAAGATACACATTAAAATGATATGTCCCACCTGTTAGAAAATACGCTGGCCCGTAAAATCCTATACGACAGTGGTTATATTTCACTAAGAAGGAATATTACTGTTTTTGGCCGAACATCAGGGAGATTACAATAGAGCTAAAGCATGTGCTGCCTAAATGAATAAATTATAGAACATAAGTAGGACAAGTCTGTGGTCTCGATTCTTATTTTATTACTTTAAAGATGTAGGGGCAGTTTATTATAATGAAATTTATTTATATGGAACACTTCAATTTCACTGACTCCCAAAAACAGTTTTTACTAGATCTACGCATGTCAATTGGAAATAAAAGGAAGCATAACAAAATGCATGTCTATGCATGTCTATTAGATACAAAAGGAAGCATAACAAAAAAAATCTTAAGATGATAAAAACATTCACTCGATCTTTAAAATGTATTAGGCCAGATTCTTCCACTGTACCAATAGAGAAAATTGGCGGCATAGCAGTAGCAGTAGCAGGAACTTTAGAAGGTCTATTCCAAACTTATTATGAAGCAAAGGATGATACGCAACATTGTTATCAATTCTTTCATACCAACTAGTAACTTACATTTAGTCAATCGACCAGTATATTATAAAGAGTGATCCATTTCGAGGTACTTTTTTCAATAGCCTTTTTTGACAGATCACGTATGAGTCGTGTCATGCTGTCATGTTATTTTTGTTTATTATTGTTTGGTATTTCATAATGGAAAGACTTACACCTGAATCGCTTCGCTCTATGGGCTCTTGAAAAGTTCCAAGAAGATCCGATGTTTTCGAGGCAAATTTTGTTTAGCGATGAGGCCCATTTCTGGCTCAATGGGAATGTAAACAAACAAAATTTCCGCATTTGGGACGAAGAACAACCTGAAAAGATTCAAAAGCTGCCAATTCATCTAGAAAAAACAACGGTTTGGTGTGGTTTGTGGGCCGGTGGAATCATCGGTCCATATTTCTTTAAAAAGGATACTGGTGCGAGCGTAACCGTCATTAATGACCGTCATCGTGCCATGATAACCGACTATTTGATGCCTGAATTTGAAGTTCGTGATCTCGGCGACATTTGGTTTCAGCAAGACGCTGCCACTTCACATAAATCGCATCAATCAATGGATTTATTGAGAGAACATTTCGGTGAGCACATAATTTCACGTTTTGGGCCGGTCGATTGGCCTCCAAGATCGTGTGATATCACACCGTTAGACTTTTTCCTGTGGGAAAATGTAAAGTCTAAAGTTTATGCGGACAAACCCGCTTCGATTCAGGCCTTGGAAGAAAACATCACACCTGTCATTCGCCAGTTAACTGTCGAAATGCTCGAACGAGTCATCGAAAATTGGACTCAACGGATGGACCATCTGCGAAGTAGCAACGGCCAACATTTGATAGACATATTGTTCAACAAATACATAAATGCCAAAGAATGTTCTTTCAAATGATAATAAACATTCTCCATTAAATTTGAATTTTCTGTGTGTTTTTTTTTTTTTTTTTTCTTTAAAAAAGTAGGGAACCTCGAAATGGCTCACCCCTTACAAATTAAATTTACATATAAAAACAAGTGTAATCTTTGTTATTTTTTTATATTAATAAAGACTACCTTAAATCAAAAATACCTCCCTTGCAGAAGTTCACCATAACTTAGTTTTTTCTTTGATTTATTCACCTACTAGATTCAGAGAGTCAATACAATGACTTACAAATCATTAGGTCCCTGTTTCGTAAAAACATATTTCATAAACCTTTATAAAAAAAACCTTTAAATAAAATTCTGTTAAATGAAACAGGAGTAATACATTCTAAGAAAACAACCCATAAATTTAGTTAAATTCACATCCCAAAAATAAGTTCATGTGAATAATATATTTATTGATTTGATTTAATTTTCGGTTTATTTGTTTTTTCAATATAAAGAATTTAACAAATTTTTTTATTAATAAAATTGTAGGTAGTTTGTTATCTGTATAATAACCTACTTTTCTTCAAGTCTATAGTATTAAGGTACATTTTTAATTCAGTTGATAAATCTTCAGCCATTAGAATCGTTGAGGTATTAGATTTAAGGGTCAGCCATTTTAAGGTTTTCCTTATCATTTTGGAGCGCACATTATGTACATGATAATCGCTAACATGTGACTTAAATTCCAAAATTAAAACATTTAATAAAACCAATTAAATAAAAAGTAAATTAACAAATACGCTACTTCTCATACATAAATATCTGCGATTAAATGTAAGAACACGTAGAACATATAGAGAATACAAATGAAATAAACCAACAATATGCAGCATAAATATTTCTAAATTAAATAAATAAAAGGGAAAGAGAGAGAAAGTGATATATGTATTTAGTTGCACGTAGCCACATATATGCAACGTTAAAGAAGCAAACATCACATCATCAAAAACGCAGTGTAACCTGTTCAACAAATTTTATTATATAAAAAACAAAATTGAAAAAAAAAATATGAGAAAATTTAAATAAAACAAAAAATACTGAAAATCAATTGAAATGAAATGAACTGAAGTAGCAAAAGTACCAGCAACAGCACTAAGGTGTGTCCTTCAACTCGATAAATATTTAAAAAGCAATAGAAGGAAAATAACAACAAAAAAACATGGCTTTATGAAGTGTATGTAAGTAAATAAATATTAAAGGGGCACAACAAAATAAATAAAAATTTTAAAACTTTCACATTTAATTATATTAACTACGCACTGCTGTTGTAGTCGTACCAGCTCAAAAGACGCTAAACGTTCAAGTCACCCACAAGAAGTCGCCATGAAAGAAATAGTCGATAAAATTCATTAAATGACTATCTCCATAGACTGGAGGTTTTGGGCTGGCAAGTGTTACTGCAGATAGTATTAGATATTAGAAATAAACGATAACTGAAGCAAGAGTCTTAGAGTTTGGTAGTGATTACTTTGAAAAAAAATTTAACTAAATACTGTCAGGGCGCTGTGGTGGGCAGGCTGGTATATATAATATACAAATATTTTTATTCAAAATAAAACATATATGTGACCCGGCCTATGAAAAGGTGGCTTATGACTCAAAAAAAAATTTTCCACTTTTTTTTTTGGTTTCGATAGTTTTCGGACTTTTCGAGAAAGTCCTAACTTGCTTAGAAGTTATGGTAAGTCACAGTCGATTTGGGGATTTTTTTGGGGATAAAATGCCCAAAACCCTGACAACGCTGGGTCAGAAACTGGATTGGGCTTTGCATTGAAAAAAAAATCGTTCTTTATATACACACACACACTACACACTTTTAAAATAAAAAGTGTAGATAATCTCCGTAATCGGGAACGTGTCCCCCAACCACTATTTCGCGTTGAACTGGAACCTGGAGATATCAGATTGAAGAAAAACGAAACGCACCCCATTTACAATCTGAAATACCTGTTACACCGTAAAATAACTGTAGAGGAGCCGCATAAGCGTCCAGGACCTGTCCAGTGTCTAAATTGTCAAGAATATGGTCATACCAGGGCTTACTGTAAGTTGCCTCCGGTTTGCGTTGTATGTGGCGAGCTACATTGTTCCGCCCAATGCGACAAAGCAAGGGATGACTCGAAAGTTAAAAAATGCAGCAATTGCGGTGGAAACCACACTGCTAACTACAGAGGCTGTCCAGTTTTTTCCATGGTAAGGAAAACCACTCAAAAACTAAATACTCCTGCTAAGCACCAACAATATCGAGTAAATGCTCATTATCCTCAGTTATCCCAACCAACAACACAACATGTTTCATACGCAGATATGGTAAAAACCAATCATACTGCAGTACATAAAGCGGCACCGGCAACTAATTCTACTCCTAATTTGCAATCGCATCCTAAAGAACAAACACCATCTGGTAATTTCAATCGTCTCGAAGCAAGCATCGAGACATTAGTGCAGTCGATAAACAGTTTTATGAGCTCTATGAGCAGCATGATGCAAGAAATGGTACGCATGCAATCTACTTGCAGGCGTTACTTAACAAACCATGAACTGTTTAAAAATATGTTTCTGGAACGCAAACGGCTTACGCCAACACAAAAATGAACTCGAGTACTTCTTGAAGAACCAACAAATTGATGTAATGATGGTTTCAGAGACTCATTTAACAACAAATAGCTTTTTTAAAATCAATGGCTATATATTATATGACACTAAAGACCCCCGTGGCAGAGCATGTGGTGGTTCAGCAATACTAATAAGGGCTCGAATTAAACATCATTTACTGTGTGATTTTTGTGAGGACTACCTTCAAGCAACAAACATCTGTATTGAAGAATATCATCAAAACTTTGTTATTTCTTCGATTTATTCACCTCCTAGATTTCAAATATCAGAGAGTCAATATATCAACTTTTTCAAATCACTAGGTCCCTGTTTCATAGTATCAGGCGACTACAACGCTAAACATACGTTTTGGGGATCACGCCTAATAACTCCAAAAGGTCGTATTTTGTTTGATACAATTTCCAAAATGCGTCTGAATGTGATATCAAGTGGACAACCCACCTATTGGCTTACTGATCGACAAAAAATACCTGATGTTATTGATTTTGGCGTGACTAAAGGTATTTCGAGAGAAATGATTAAGGTTGAAGCGTCACTCGAATTATCCTCAGATCATTCACCCACTATTGTCTATATATGGAATCAGCAAAATATCGTGTCGCCAACAACTTGCACAAGCATTAATTGGTTGAAATATAGAAAGTATCTCAGTACTCATTGTTCGGAAAACATACCGCTAAGAACACCAGAAGATGTGGACCAGAGTCTAATTTATTTTGATCAAAATCTTAAATCAGCTGCCCAACATGCGACAGAAACCAGACAACCAGCTAGATACAATCAAATTTACTTTGTAGACGTCGAGCGGCTCTTGGCTGAAAAAAGAAAAATTAGAAGAGAGTGGCAAGCACACAGATCTCCTCAACTTAAATCTAGACTTAAAGATTGCACGAAACGACTAAGACAGCTGCTAGAATCTCGAAGAGTAGCATCTCTGAAAAATTACTTGGAAGACCTCGATGCAACTGCTCAATCAGATTATTCATAATGGCGTGCATGTAGGAACCTTAAAAGACCGGTCGTACGTAAGCCTCCCTTGCGAACTTCTTGTGGAGAGTGGGCAAGGAATGATACCGAAAAAGGCAATTTGTTTGTTGGACATTTGAAGAAGGTTTTCACCCCAAATGTATGTACTGATATAGCCGAGTTACCATCAGTAGAGACTAGTGCCGTAGTACCCCTAAGATTTGAATTTCGCGATATTGAAAGGGCAATAGCAGATTTAAACACCAAAAACGCCCCTGGCGTTGATAAAACAAGCAACAAGATGTTAGTTGAGTTGCCCCGTATAGGTTGCAGAATTATTCTGTTTGTTTTTAATGCTATCCCACAGAGTGGAAGGTCTCTTTGATAACAATGATTCCTAAACCAGGAAAAGACCACACAAAAGTAGAATCATACAGACCTATAAGCCTTTTATCAAACGTGTCAAAGTTATTTGAGAGAATATTAATAACTAAGCTGAATCCAATTCTTAGCGCGAAAGGATGCATTCCGAACCATCAATTCGGCTTCAGAAAACAACATAGTACGATCCAACAAACACACAGATTAGTAAATGTAATTAAAACGACCTTTGAAGAAAAAAAATACTGTTCTGCGCTCTTTATCGACGTTTCTCAAGCATTTGATAAGGTTTGGCACGAAGGCCTAATATTTAAGCTAAAGTTGAACTTGCCCGAAAACTTGTATAAGCTCTTAAAAGATTATTTAACGAATCGCAAGTTTTTATTAAAAGAAGGTAACTTTTTAAGCTCACCACAGCTCATTGAAGCCGGAGTTCCCCAAGGTAGTATTTTGGGACCAATTTTATATTTACTGTACACATCAGATATGCCAATTAGCACCCTAGTCCACACATCAACTTTTGCAGATGACACAGCTTTTTTAAGTATTCATGAACGTGCCCAAGAAGCATCACAACTTTTACAAGACCACATACTCAATTTGGAAAAATGGCTAGAAAAATGGAGAATAAAAGTGAATGAACAAAAATGTACTCACATAACTTGCACACTGCGTAGGGACTCATGCCCTCCTATTCGCATAAATAACCAAATGATACCACAGCTTTCAGACGTTAAATACCTGGGTATACATCTTGACCGTCGCCTTACTTGGAAAAGCCACATTGACTTCAAGTGTACACAAATGAAACTAAAAGCAGTACAACTAAATTGGCTTATTGGCAGAAACTCCACCCTGAGCTTAGATTGTAAACTTCTACTGTACAAGTCGGTCCTCAAACCAATTTGGTGTTATGGGATTCAGTTATGGGGCACTGCCTCAGCTAGCAATGTAGAAAAAATTCAAAGGCGCCAAAATAAGATTTTACGTATTATTACATCTGCTCCCTGGTATATAAAAGATTTAAACATCCACAAAGACCTAAACATGCCATCAGTTAAATCAGAAATAGCGGAACATGCAGTCACATATCTAAAGAGGCTTGAATCTCATCCAAACCCTTTGGCGCGTAACATGCTGAATGAACCTGGTTACATTCGACTAAAAAGAAGAGATACTGCTTTTCTTGGCCGTACATTAGAGGGATGACCCGCAAATGATTGCAAAATCCGTGAAACAAACATTATTTTTGTCTAGCACTGGCTGGACTTAAAAAGAATATTTTATTTTAGACTTAAGATTCGAGTAATTATTGTTAGTTCAAAAATTATTGAAGATACAATAAATAAATTATGAAAAAAAAAAAAAAATATACACACACGAACTTATCTCATTTATGCTCTTTTGCGTTTTTTGGTTGCCTTTTGGGCATTACTGTTCATAATGCAAAAGAAATACTACTAAGAATCTGACGAAATGCATTGTATATCTTTAACAGCTAATTTTTCGAAATTTTGTTTTTGAGTCATAAGCCACCTTTTCGTAGACCGGGTCACATATGTATATATTTTTTTTATTTTTTTTTTTTTCAATTTAAGCAAAACATTATATTCGTTAATCTGATAAAATATGCCGCCATTCGAGTTTCGGTATACCGTTACCGAAACTCCATACCGATATAATTGAAATACCGATACTAATACCACCGCCGAAATAAGTCTACAAAAAATGTCACTTTTACCTACCAACTGTACTTTAACTACATACTGCTAAAAAGTATGTTAATATTTTTTTTAAATCTAAATGACTTCGCACGTACTGGTATGTACAGTGTGGTGCACAAATGAATACATGTTTGTACTTTGAGCACTTTTTAAAAGTAATGAAGCAAATCCAAAAAATTTTATTGTCTTTTATTAAGTATCTAGTAAGTACCTAGAAAAAAATGAAACAAAAACCAAAATAACTCTTATGTACTCGATTTTGGCACCTCTGCATTTATGAAGAATTTGAAGAAAAGAAATGAAAAAGTACTGCTATATTTCAATCTTTTTCCTTTTTGTTAGTTTTTTTTTTTTTTTTTTTAAGACATAAGCTCGACATTATTTAAATCGCGTGTCGTAAAACATGGTGCAAATTTTTGAACAAAAATCAAATAAATACCTAACAATAATAAAAAATTAAGAAACTTTCAAAATCCACCGAGGAGAGTATCCGGTCCATAACTGAAAGAGGAGATGCTTGGTTAGCAATCGGAAAATCCGTTGGTCGATGGACGGCATGTAGAGCCCTCTTCGACATTGATTATATTGCAGTAGTAAGAAAACAAAAACCTGCATTGTACGAAAAAAATGTAAAGGCACGGTTAAAATTTGCCAAAGAGTACAAAACTTGGACAGTGGGCGACTGGAAACGTGTTACCTGGTCAGACGAATTCAAATTCAACCTTTTCCAATCCGACGGTAAAAATATATTGCTGGTGCCGACCTGCTGAAAAAAATCAAAGGTGCCATGTGAGGCAAACCGTCAAGTACGGTGGAGGAAACGTCACGGCATGGGGTTCCTTTACGTGGTGGTACCTTGGACCACTGCAAAAATTGATAATATAATGTAGAAAGAAGACTCTTTGAGGATTCCCGATTTTGGAGATAAGAGCGCCTATGCTGCAGAAGAAGTAGTTTTTCAGCAGGATTATAAACCCAAACACACGTCCAAAATCGTAAAAGAATGGCTTGGTGAGCAACATTTTCATTTATTGCAGTGGCCAGCAATACCAATCAGCCCCTACCAATTTGCACAAGCATTGGCAACGGATCCAAAATGAATGGAAGAATATTCCAAAAGAAATTGTACAGAATTTTATGGAGAGTATGCCAAATCGCGTAAATGATGTCTTACAAAAGGGCTTTAGATTAAGTATTAAAAATTTATGTATTCCGCAAGATTTTTCAATGGTACAAAATTTAGTAAATTGGAGTTGTTTTCGTTTTCGTTATTTTTTTTTTTTTCTTAGAAATTGAATCTTTAAGTTTCGAATTTTACACTGTTTTGTTAAGTACCTAATACTAAATAAATTAAAAAAAAATTTAATTTGCTTTATTACTTTTATTTCTGTGACATAAAAAGCGCTCAAAGTACAAACTTGTACTCATTTGTGCACCTCACTGTATGTGTGAATAATTGTTCAGGTGTATTTGTTTGTTAGGTAAACACATCATTACTTGGGCGGTGGTAAATTTAACAGTGAATCCTTTTTAAATTTTTTTTCTCTGTTTTATTTACACTTTTTTGTACGTTTTACATCAACTGGGTTTAATTAAAATTAAATTGGTTTATTTATTAGTTTTATTTGTTTTTAAAAGAAAAAAAAGGTATTGTGCTCAAATTAAGACATTTTATTTGGAGTATTAAACAATTGGGAAAACAAATGATTGGGGATGGCAGATGGGAAAATAAAAGAAATCATGTCAGTTAAAAGAGAATGAAAATAAATCTTTAAATAATTATATGTTACGGATAATATTAAAGCATATAATTTATATTGCATGGGAATAATGAAGCAGACCACTTCCTTAATGGGTCACTTTTCGACCCCTTTTCCGTCCCCTATGATTGTAGTTAACCGAAATGTAATCACGTGCTACAACCAGCCTTTAATCTTGACTTTAGTGATTTCAGATTGTCAACTGGTAACTTGTCAGCCTTCTTTCTCATCACGCAATCTCTGGTAATTGCTAGCATATGTTCACAGCTCAGGTCCTCCATGGCATCCACATTTAACAAGCTTCTACCAGTGGTCCTAAGTCTTATGCTAGCCAGTGCCGTACATTCACACACAATGTGCTCTACCGTCTTAGCCTCCACCAGGCACAGCATACATGTATCATCTTCTTCGATTTTCATCTTGGCTAGATGATACTTAAAGTCTCCATGACCTGTGTTACTAATGCAGTTGTCCAGCTTAGAGTACTTCTATTGTATCCGAGTACCTTACTGGCCTTCCTGCCCATGCATGGGCTCTTTGATCACCATTCAAACCTGCCTAATCGTAGTAGTCTCCCTCCACCTTTTCAGGTTTAATGAGTCCATCCACCCATTGTAGGAGCTTAGATCGCAATAATGCCATTACCCAGTACTATTCTGGGTTCTGGTCCACAGAAATTTGCAGCACTTCCCCCTTTCGCTAGTTGGTTTGCTGCTTCATTTCAAGCTATGCCTATGTGTCCCTTAATCCACATCAATGTTATCTCAATAACTGAGGCACCTCTGTTAAGTTTTAGAACACATTCCAGTACTATGCGGTGCTTGCTTTCGAAAAGGATTTACCTAAGCCCATAGGGTCAGGTGAGTGCAGCTCATGTGCATTCACCCCCATAGCACCAGTACTATCTTCACAGATTGACCCGTCCACCCCTTGAGTAGTATCTTTGTCTTTCTCATCTAATAACCCCCATTGGTCAGTGCTAACCGAAACTCCCAAAATAATTAACATTCCACCACTAACGAGGCTTCCTTGTCCTTCTCTATTGAAATTTCTTGATTCAACGCTATAGAGATTAACCTGTTCATCCCTTGCAAAGCGTTCCTGTCCATTCTTTCTGAATTAATCCTTAGGCCAGTTAAGACCGAAATTTCCTGAGTGCTTAACATTTCCGCCTCTTGCGAGGCTTCCTTTTGGATTCCTACGATCATTTATGGAGATAATAATAAAGTTCAACCACACAAAGCTCCTTATGCGTGGAAATATTGAAACTGGAGGTCGACCGGTATCCACAGTTCGCATACTAAAGATTAAGCACCCTCTTATCCACGCATCCCTGGCTTATGCTGTTCCACCGTGGATTAGGGGAGCGACTAGTCCTCTTTAGCCACTAACTAGCCATTCAAGTTCTCGGCACATCTACCAACCACCTTAACCTTACAAGCGGTGTTCTTCCAGATTAAGATTTCAGGAACCCTGGCATCTGGTGCCCCCATTTTCCTCGATAGCACTGCATCAAAGCTTTGAGAATGTACCGCAATGACAATTAGTGCCCCCGGGGGATTAGCTTACTTCAGAAGTCCTTATGTTCTAAAATTAGTGATGTTTTATCGACCATATACTCGTATTTATGTATTTAAAAAAATAATAAACAAATTAATAAAAAAATAAAATATATTTGAAATCTTTTTTAGAACAATTTTTTTGAAACAAAAGTTGTTCTAAAATACATTTCAAATAAGTTTTATTTTTTTATAAATATGGGGGTTAAACTATTAAATGCCTAGGAAGTGTTTTCTATTTTTATTTTTGTATGCTCTAACAAACAAACAAACCAAACAAATAAACCAAAAAAAAAAGAAAAGTTTTTAAAATATTTTTATAAATTGAAATTCCTCCTAAATATTGTGTTTAACAAACAAAGTTATTTCGCCTGTTATTTTTTTGTTGGATTAAAACTAATTTTACTATTCACAGTTGAATTTCTATGTGGAATAAATTAATATTTATGAATTTAATTGCAAACGTTTCATAGTTTTCTCTATTGTTTTTGCTTTATTGTTGTTGTAAAAGTTATTGCTACTCCTGCTGTTTCTAAAATAAAAATAAAAAATTCGTATATTTTAAGTTCAATCTAAAAGAGGCAAAATAAATCTTGCACACATTCACTCTACAAATAAGTAAAATAAAAAAAATAATTTGAACCATCAATATGATGTTGTTGTTATTCTTGTCCTGCTAAAATAGTTATGTTGAATTTTTTGATTGCAGTGATGACTTCGGTTTTATGCAAAACGAATAACAAACAATAAAACGATATTAAAATGTCTGTAGGTTTAAAATTTATTGTTGTTTTTGTCGAAGGTTAGCTGTTGTTGGTATTGCTGTTCTTATCTTGGCTTGTTTTAATATGCTTGTTGTTATTGTCTTCAATGCCGCCGGTATAATAAATTATTTAAACAAATTTTAGCGCGCAGGCGCTGTATTGCAGCAAGAGTAATTGTAATCGAAAAGAGATCCAATAGTTTTTTTTTTTTTTTTTAAAGAGTAAACTTAAATCTGCCAAATTTCTCTTATTCCTGCAATATGAGCATGATTTGTTGTCGTTCTGTAAACCCGAAAACTAGAATCCCTTTTTCGGTTTTGTGGTTTTTCTTGCATTACTTTATTGTTGCTTG
This sequence comes from Phasia obesa, assembly GCA_949628195.1. Taxonomy (NCBI): domain Eukaryota; kingdom Metazoa; phylum Arthropoda; class Insecta; order Diptera; family Tachinidae; genus Phasia; species Phasia obesa. Next base: position 125,393,022 of record OX451218.1, read on the forward strand.
TATGCGTGTGTTTGTTACTGTCGAAGGCAATTACTTTTAATTGTGCAGATTGACATAATGACGTCATAGTTGGCATTGCATTTATAATACAATAAAGTAAAGCACAATAACAGCAACAATAACAAGAACAACAACAATAAGACGACTAAGGGAACAACACGGTTGCAACTATAGCAAAAAATTTACAGCAATAATGCATATTGTTGAGCATGCACAAATGATTACAAATGTGTTAGTAATAGTGTAGCAGAAAAACTATATTGTGTTTATGGTTTGATTCCAAAAAAAGAGTCTTATAGGTGTTGCATTGAAAAATTTGATTGATAGGGATAATGTAAGGATGGAAGGGCGAATTAAATATTCACTATAACTTAGCTTTTATGAAATAAAGTAAGAAATATTGGCTTTTAAATAGTAAAAGAAAATTTATTGTGGGTATTAGAATATTAAAATATTTCTACAAATTTTTATTCTACGTCTACAAATTTACAAACGATCAAAATATGCAAGATTTATTTTATAATTCTGTAGAGGTGGGGGAAATACCAAACTTTATGGATCCTTATTGTATCCTTTCATTTCTCAATGATTGCTGTTATTCGAGTGTTAATTGAAGAACAATTTACTTTACAGTAAGGTATTCGGGTTGAAAGTATCGTTTTCATCGGTTATTGGCCAGGTGATACCTTAAGTTGCAATGGCCTATAATTATTACAGTTATCCCGCTTAAAATACCTTGATTATATCTAACCAACTTTCTGGACATTCTGCCGACGTCTATTGCCTCAGGAAGGATTAATCCATTTACCTATTGCGAGGTATTTTTTTTTTTTTTCATTTCTTCCGCTCAACACAAACTGGAAATAATTTAGAGACTAACCTCTGTACATTTTGCGAGGCTGTCTCGTTCAACCTAGGTAGATTACCATCATGAAACTCTCAATAATGGGGAAAACAATTCAACGGGCTTCTTATACGCAGGTATGTCCATATTCAAAGTCGGCAAGTATTCAGATTTCGACCAATTCTATTTATACAGCCACCAAGCTGAGATAAGATCTAAAAAGGTGGCTATTAAAAGCTTTAAACTTACTTACAGCAAGCCATATTCCACACTGAACCAAATTTCGTAGATAATATTAAATAAAAAAACTTAGTAGAACCTTAAGGAGATTAAAGGTGAATAAACAAAAATGTACTCACATAACTTTCACACTACGTAGAGAATTCTGCTCACCTATTCGCATAAGTAACCAAACGATATCTCCGACACATAAAATCAAAGTTAATACAAATGAAGTTAAAAGCAGTCCAACTTAACTGACTTATTGGCAGAAATTCAACTCTCGCCTTAGATTGATGAAAAGTTTTATTGTATCTGGTGGTTAAATTTTAGGGGCCGATATTCAATGTGAACCACAGCTAAATGTCAAGTTTTTCTCTGCATTTAATTTGACATTTCTCAATTTCAGACCAACTCAATTTGAACCATGGTGGCAAGAAATGGCAACAGTGGATGATCAATTTCCGAAGAAAATCAGCTTCAGTGACCAGGCACATTTTAATCTCAGTGGATTCTTCAATAAGCCACATTTGGGCGAATGATAATCCAAGAGTGATTGTCGAAAAACCAATGCATTCACAAAGAGTGACTGTTTGGTGCGGTTTATGGGCTAGCGGCGTCATCGGGCCGTATTTTTTCTAAAATGAGACCAGTCGGGCAGCTACTGTGAATGGTGTTCGCTATTGTGAGATGAATACGAACATTTTTTTTTTTTGGCCTGAATTTAAAGATATGGATGTGAACAATATGTGGTTTAACAGAACGGTGCCACTTGCCACACAGCTAACGAAACATTGGCTCTTTTGCGCGACAAATTCAACGGCCGTGTTATCTCACGTGGTGGCGATGTCAATTTGCCGCCAAGATCATGTGATTTGACGCCGTTGGACTTCTATCTTTGGGTTTATTTGAAAGAAAAGTTGTACATCGAGAAAGCCAGTACTAAGCAAGGGCTAAATGATGAGATAATTCGGCACATTAATGGCATAGAACCTCAATTATTCCTCAGCGTCATCGAAAATTTCGAGCATCGGTTGGGGGAGCATCGGACATTTGGTCGATATTTTGTTCCATACAAAATTGAACCATACCAATATTATCAAAATTAAATGACAATAATTTCCTAAATAATTTGTGTTTTATTCAAAAGCAACATCGCCCTCTTAAAATGTAATCAGCCTTTACAAGTCAATTCTAAAATCAATTTGGTATTATGGCATACAATTATGGGGCACTGCATTAGCTAGTAATGTAGAAAACATCCAAAGGTACTAAAATAAGATTCTACGGATGATCACACTTGCTCCCTGGTATATAAAAAAAAACTAGAACGTCCACAAAGATTAACATGTGCCAACAGTTTAATCCGAAATTGCGATACATGTAGTATTTAAAAAAAGCTTTAAACTCATCTAAATCCTTATTATCCACATTAAATGAATCTGGTTATATTCGACTAAAAGGGAGGGATATTGCATCCACAAATGATGAACAACAACCGTGAAACATACAATTTTATTTTGTCTAGTAGTGGCTGGACTTAACAAGTATATTTAATTTTAGTTTAGATTTAAGATGTGAGTAATTAATGGTAGTGCAAATATATTCAAATATTACTCATCTATTTAAATGAAATAAATATCAAATTTTTATACAAAACACTAGATCTTGAACAATCGAATTATGACGTTATAAAAAATATCAATAAACTGCAATAATTATTTAAGAAAAATACTTCTTTATAAAAAATGGAATCTGAGCTTTCTCTAAAAACTGTTTCTTATATTTTTTTTTCTTGAAACCTTTTATATTTCATATCATGTTTTTCAAGAAAATTCAAATTCTGTGCTTTATTTGTCAGTACAAAACTCAAAGATATACATATATATTTGGCATTAAAAAGATGTTGACATATTTATTAATTTTTTCCTAGTTCACTAACTCTTGTTGCAAACCAATAAATAGACAATTCCAGTAAGTTTTATTTAATGCCACAATAAAATGTTGGTAAACATTTTAATTTTATTGTGAAAGTTAGTTAGTTTTTTCTACATTTGTTGAAAGTTTAACGAATAAAATAAAAAAAAATCAGCATTAAGTATCCCAAACACGTGCATTTTTATGGCCATTTAAAATTTAATGTACATGTTGGTATTAGTTTGTCTAGGAATTAAATGAACTCAAATACCAAATAAGTTTATGTAATATGTGTGCTTTAACATTTATATGTAAATTTTTTATTTAACTTGGTAAATATAAATGTAAATTTATTTTATGTAGTTAAAGCTTTTAGTTATAAATACATTTAAATTTTATATAAAAATATGGGTAACTTCTCAATATATTGAGAAACTATACCACAATGCTATAGAAAACGTTTTAAAAGTTTATTTAAACTGAAGAATGGAATGATTTATAAACATATTCTTAATTTGTAAAGCGGTAATTTAACTATGGAAATATGTTTTTTTAACCTTTTATAATAAATAAAAATTATTTCTATGGCCCTTGTTTTAACAAGAAAAAGCAAAGTGGCGTATGACTAATTTTTACAAAAAAATATTCCTCATACTTACTTGAGCCTTGGAGAAAACTTCGACATATTTGGTAACTACCCAGCCAGCAAAACTTTCCAGAAATTGTCTGAATAAGACAAAAAATTTCTGACTTTTATTTTAGACAGTTCATGCGGATTTTGGTTAGACTTATTCGGGAAATTTGATTTACGATATGTCTGATCGCTTTTTGATAGATTTCGTATAAACATGCCAGAAGCATTTTAGTTCTTATAAATCTGTGGTAATAAGGAATAAGTGCTTAAGTCGACTTAAGCAAAAATTTAGTTACTGGCACCTTTGAAATCTGCGTACTTCAAAGTACCCATGTGCAAATTTTCAATTATTTAGTAAAATTTTTCAGGAAGTTATAGCAAAATAACTTTCTGCTTATCTTTTTTCAATGTCGAATCGCATTTGGAAAAAATCTTAAGAAACTAGAAGCTATTTTTCGAAATCATAAAAACTTCTTTCACAACTTATTAATTGCAACGCCTACGTACTTTTGGTAGATATAAGATATTTTTTTAAATCATACGTTTGACTCCCATAGGTAAATTTGAAAGAAAAGTTATTTTTTTGAAAAATTTATTTTAAAGTTTAAAATTGCTCTCCTACAAAACTTAAAAATCAGACTTAAGCACTTTTTCCTTATTGCCACAGAAATATCGTTATGTCTGAGAGATGTCTGAGTGATATCATATGGATATAATTTGTATTGGGTTATTTTAATAAATGTAATAAACAAAATTGTTGCGTTTTATAAAAGAATCGGTTGTGCTTTAGAAGACCGTAAGGAATAGTTTTTGTGAAGTTAAAGTTACAAAACTTTTGTTTTGCTTAAAACCTCTTTTGAAGCTTTTCAGGGAAGAAGATTATTTAAAAATTGGCCTGGAAATATAGGAACATATGAAAAAGGCTCATCCTGGTAATTTCTACACTGTACGTATCAATTTTACTTACTTTATATATTAGATATTATATAACGAGATTCTACAAACATACATGGGATAATGACCTAAAATTTATAATGGAGAAATTCAAAGACATGACATTCTTTTAGAAAATGTTACTAATTCTGCTAGATTTCTGTCAGAAATATCGGCAAGAAACTCAATATTCCCCACAACATATCTGCCAGATTTCTGGGTAGTGATTTTTGTAACCAGCGTTACTGAATAATGTTCTGTCTTATTGAAATTCAAAATTGTATTTGTTAAGTTAGAGGGGCGTTACTGCGTAATTCGAAATTCGTCAAGTTTATAGCATTGATGATGCCATATATACGCTGGCATCTAACTGTTTTCACATTTCGTATATCTATGTTAATTATTTTTGTTCTAGCATAGACATCTTATTTTTTCAACTGAATATTTGTTAATTTTCTCACTTCGTAAAGTGTTTGTTCTTTTTTATTATTTTAAAGTTGCCATTGCTTCTATATTTTTTCAGTTGCTATTACTTTTTTATTGGTAAAAAGTAATCCATGTTTTATGTGCTGCGGATATTATTTAAAATTAATACAACATACATATTTTACAGTGTGTTTGTAGCAACGAAAATTTATAAACCTCACTAATAGGTAACTCTATTATAAAAACCTCCATTACAATTGCGTATGATTAATTTAAACTTAAAAAAATATTCATCATACGTATGTAGTGTAAGTTTTTACACTTTATAGATCCTCAAGGTGTGTAGCACTTTAATATATTCACTTTACATCCCATTCTTAAAATAAGAAAATGGGGTGAAGAACTTACATCACGGTTATCTGCTTGTTTTCAAAATTTATGCATACTGGCATTGCAATTCAGTTACCCAGCAAAAAAAATTGGGTTTTTGGAAGCAGTAAAATCATTTCCTGCCATACAAAATCTCTTAATAGTAAGCACATATATTTTGCCTAAATAAATGCAATTTTGTATGACATAAAATGTTAAGTTTTTAAAAAAACAACGAATTTTTTACATTTCTCCTTACAGTAGTGCATACTAAAAAGCACAATTGTAAGGCAGAGATATGATTTTAGAACATATATACTGCCCTGCATTGAGCGCTTAAAAGGAAATACTACTAAGTGGGACATCGCGAACAAATATCATGTCATACGTAAGCAGGTTCGTAAGCGATAACAACTCGTCTTTCCTTCACAAAACTGCATACAAAGAAGCAGTATTTTTTGCTGGGTACATACTAGTAAATCGTATCAGTTAAAATAAAAATCAAATTCTTATTGTTATTTCACAACTAAAAATAAATAACTTACGCTGAAATTTTATTGAATAATATGACAATGCGTACTTAGTCTGGTTGTTAATTTATAAAAAAAATATTTTAAATTTTATTTTGTACTTTTACAAGAAGTACTTGTAAACTAAGAAAATAAAATATTTGCAATAACGAATGTCAAAGTCAAAATAGTAAGATCGTACAATACATATTCTATGAATGCAAAGGTATATGTAAGGGGATTCGCCAGTATTTCCAAAAGAAGCTATTGTGACCATAGGGCACAACATTCAAAGTTATATAAACAACTTACCCAATACCCTATCAAGCCCTATCAAACGATACTGTAAAAATTCTCAACATTCTTGCTACTTCTAGAAATTCGCAGAGCTTTCCAACCGTCGGAGAAATATTTAATAGCAGCAAAATTCGTCTTAAAATAAGTAAAATAAAATAGAAAAAAAAAAATTCAAAGTTATTCTCGTCTTCCAATTTGTAAATTTTTTTTAATATAAAAAATATCCTTATATGTTCATTAAATCGTATAATTATTTAGTTTTTCCTGCTTGCATTGCACAGTGGGGCAGAATCAAAATATTTTGTCATTTATAAACGGCTGGGCATATTGCTTTAATGTTTAACGTAAGCATAACAGAGGAGTATCTGAACTTTAGTTTTAAAGATGGGTACCATACAGCCCCCAGAGGTATAGCTATGTGGTCTCAAAGTTGGGAACCTCGCACCCGAAAATTCTTTTACAGCTTGCCATTTCTTCAGTTTTATTCTGATTTTCTAAAATTATACATGGTCTTAAAGGTCTTATCAATACCTACAAAAGGGTATCTAAATTTGCAAATAATAATTTAAAATTATTGACTTATAAGCAAAGGCCCCCTTGTTGAAAGCTGGTATGCCACTGATTTAAAATTAACACATGTTTTGTGCGCCTTGTGAGATTCTCGTTGAGATTGTGTATGTGCTCACAGACCCTCAGGGGTTTGCGAGGAGGCTCTTGCGTATAAGCATTTTAAGCATTAACATTTTTATTTTTCGCTACCCTGGTCCAGTTTTTTTAAATAAATCTTTTATCATAGTTAGCGAGCCAAATTGTAAATATTTTTCATTAATTTGAAGATTGTGTCTTAACTGGGTTAAAAACTGGACGTTTTTCAATTTAAAAAAATCCAAAATTATTGCATTTTTGTGTACTTTAGCCCAAACAAGGACAGATGTGTTCTAGATTAACGTGGGTGCCTGCCATGGTGGCTTAATCCCATGGTGCTCCAAACACCGAGTGAGACTAAGACGTAGACTCACTCGGAATTACGTAGACGTAATTCAGGTGTGTCGCACAGTCACAGTGAGTAGCAATTCTTAGAACATGGCAAGCCTGTACCCATGTTCTAACCTCTACCCAATTCCTTCTGTTGAGAATGCAACAGCACATTTTGATCAACAATGCATCCACCCTGCATACATCGATCTTAATCCACAGCCACCACGTGTACCCCCGAAGGGGACCTCACCAATAACCACAGAGACTCACCTGTCTCTGTGGGGCCACCGATTCCTGTGGTACCAGTCGTTTGGGCACTGGTCGGGCCTCGAAGAGGACTCGCGTTTTAAAACACAGACCTTTTCTTCCAGATTTGGGTTTCAGGAACGCTAGGGTCTGGTGCTCCTATTTTGTACTGCAATGACAATTAGAACCCCCGGGGGCAGCCCAAAAAAGGGCAATTGTGGAACAAGATTAACGTGAGTACCTGCCTACTCGGCCTAACCTCACGGTGGTCTTACCACCGAGTGAAACTTAGGCGTAGACTAGCGCCCCCATTGTGTAGTATAACAACACTTTACGATTGCCACCAAAAGCTTTTTGTGTGTGATACAGTCACAATGAGTAGCAATTTATATAATATGGCAAGCCTTTCCAAGGCAACCCTTATCCACATTTTTTTTTTTTTTAATTTTCTTAAAATTTAAAAAAAAATTTAAATTTTTAAGAAAAATTTTAAAAAATATTAAAAAAAAAGAAAAATTTTGTGTGGATTACTTTCAAACCAAAATCGAACTACATTTTGTTTTGAAATTTTGTTTTGGGCATAGCTAGTTATTAAATAAAATACAACAGCAACAATTTCATTTATACAAAGGAAACTAATTAAGAAATTAAATTTTTAAAAGAATGTTGACAATTAAATTTTATTTATATTCTTCAAATAATTTAAAATCAAAATATTAAATCTCATTATAGATGCCAGACTTTTCTAAGTATTTTAGTTTTGCATATTTTAAATTGAAGAATCTTAATAAATCATATGTTAATAAAATACTCTTCGACAAGAGACATATATTTTATGATTATTATTTTAATAACTAAAATATAATTTTCCTGGAATTAATATGGAAAATCCCATCAACTAGGCATTAGTATAAATTGAGTGCTTTGCATAGTTAATGAATTAAATATACTGAGCCAAAAGAAGGCCAATTAAAATAATAGTTAAAAATCTTTAGAAACGCTTAAAATTATTAGCTTGTCTTATAACGTTCTATATGTTATTAAAATGTTTATTTTTAAATACTCAATTCACCACCTTTTGTATACAAAACCTAACTCCAAAAACACTACTAGTATTGTAAAAATAAGTAAGCATTCTAATGCTCCTTGAGTCTAACCATATTTCAAACAATCAACTTTGATTTAAAATAAAACAGAGTACAACAGTTGTAAGAACTTAAAAATTCCACCGGAAATACCACCCAGGTTCAAGGAATGTAGATGAAAAGTACATTTTTATAACTACATCTTTATTGCTCGACTTAATATGCATTGGGGTACCAACAATGTTGATCTCTCAGCATCATTTTTACCTGGAGATTTGTTACAGTGTATTCGTACATAAATTAATACACACATACATAGTACACATGTCGTTTTCAGTTTCATTCTATCTTTCCTCGTATCAACTACATAAACTTGGATTTAATATTGTTATAAACATATTTTTATTTAAAACTTAATAGAAACAATACAAACTGACACACGTAGTAAGTCGTATATATTTTCTTACATTTACACATTTTCACATACATACATACATACATACATACAAACATACATAAGTACAAGCATAAACCATACATGAATATGTAAATTTATACGATTTTATAATTATGTCAACAGTCGTTGGTCAATTATATGAAAACAATGGCTATAGAAAATAAAAATTATTTATGTTGAAAATCGGTAACACTGGTTTTTAGAAGAGCTGTGAAGTAATCTAAACCTGAATTGATATATAAAATTGTTTCTGTACGTTTACAATTCGCCATGCATCAGTGAGATTGGACTGTTGATAACTGGAAGAGCGTAATATGGTCAGATGAGTCCAAATTAAACCGATGTCAATATAATGGTACCCAGTATTACTGTAGAAGACAATTCAACGACACCATATTAAACAAATGATACAGCACGTCGCGACGGAGGCAACATCATATAGCGGTTTTTACAAGATGGCATGTTGGTCCATTGGAAAAAATTAATGACATAATGATAAAGGATGACTATTTAAATATATTGCCTACCTATCGTTCCGATTTTTTAGATATGAGCGCATATCCTAAGGAAGGACTTGTGTTGCCACAGGTTAGAGACTTAAAATACACCGGACAAATCATTGAAAAATGTCTGACATGAAAAAATTTTCAATTTATGTTGTGGCCTCCCCAGAATACATACCTAAATCCAGTTGAGAATTAATGGCAAAAAGACGATCGGCAAAATGTCGAGAGCTCCACCTTATTTAATCGAGTTGTGGCAATGTGTGTAGTACTCAAAATCCAAAATATTTTAAATGTTACCTGAAAGTGCAAAATTTATTACATAAGGGTTATTTTTATTTTATTTTGATTTTTCTTTGAATATGTTGTTTTTAGAAAAAAATATTGTTAACAACTGAATAATTAATAAAATAAAAAATAAAGGATAAAATCGCGTCATTATTACTATTTTTATGCGCCTACAAATGCAGAAAATACAAAACATGTATTATTAGATTAAAACTTTTTTATTGACATAATTATGAAAAATTGCACAATATTTAATTAAAATTTATATTTAAACTAGCTTTGCCCGCAACGTCGTGGTCGTCCTGATAATATTTTGCTCGATTTTGCTTTAAAAGTATTCCACACCAATTGTAAGACACTTACTTTTATAGAGCAGCACCTATAAAAGAAAAATACAACTAAACCAAGAAGAAACAATTAATATTTTGTCAGCGCCATCTGTGTTAAAAAAATTAAAGGTGCCGTGCCGTACTAATTAGTTTAAACGATCTGTGTTTTAAAGTATACTACTTTCAAAAAATAAAGGTACCATACTAAGTAGTACTTTTATACCGGAAAGCTTACTTTCACTGTTTTTTCTCCACTTCTCCTGGAAATAAGATATTTTTGCAGAAAAAAAAGTATCCTATATTGGGAGCAGGATACTTCGGTATCTCTTCACAAAATTTTGTTAAAATCCATCCAGTAGTTTTAACGTGATGCAAACGCAAAGGAAAAGCAGACAGATAGACGGAAATGAGTTACTATTTTATTATATGTATAGATGAGTTGTATGCCAGTTCTTAGTTCGCGTATTCTCTCTATTTAGTTAATAGGGTTTAAAGAATATTTTTTAAAAATTTGCTACTACATTTTAAAGACAAAATGGTAAAAACTGGTTACTTTCGACAATATCGGAATGTAATGCATTTTCTTATTTTATTGCAAACATGCTCTCAATTAGTGAAAGCGATTGCTCTATAAAAGTTTAACTCATTTTTACAACAAGTAGAACGTTCGTGTGTGCAAATGATTTTCGAATTTAAGGTTTTAACTATAATTTTTTTAAATATACTCATATTTGAAGCTGGTAGATTTTGAAAATTCCATCAAAACTTTGATCGCTATTAAATACTGTATTTGTTTCTTTTAATGTAGCTGGTCTTAAACAGATTATTTTATAACGATAATCGTTTTTCATTTAATTAATCTTGAAATTTTGTAGAATTTACTTAATTTAATTGATACATACGAGTAATGAATTTTAGAATTTTCTCCTTTTCAAAATTGTATTAAGTGTATAGCTTTGTAATTTGTTACAACTTACAATTTTACACATGTATTTCACGCCTGTTATTCCATCATTTTTTGATGGCCATTAAATAAGATTTTATCATTAATCATGTGTTATTTAATTTTAATATTTAATCCCTCTTTAAATAACATAAATCAAATTGAATCGTACATAGTTCTATTTTATGTGACTTGTTACTGTAACAAAACCGAAAAGAAGACAACAACCATGGGAAATTTGTATTTATTAGTCTACTAAGTACGAACAGGTTAAATAAAGTATGAAAGAGACATTCAGATATACAAATTTGCATTAGTTTGGTTAAGTTTAGTTTATGTAATACTAAGAGTAAAAAGGAGCTGTAACTGAAACGTTTTATTGTCCGGTAAATGAAAAAACAAAAAAACATCCAACAACTCTTTAGCAATGAACAGTGGGGCAGAATCAAAATATTTTGGAAATCACTCAGCTATTTGTAAAGGGCTAGGCCGACTGATCCATAATGATATATTCAAAATTTTGCTCGCTAACTAAGAAAAATTCCAAAAAAATTGCTGATAATGTTTTAATATTTAAAAAAAAAATGTGACCAGGGTACCAAAAAAAATTAAAATTGTAATTTTAAATTGCTTATAACTAGCTCAATTTAAAACATAATTTATAGATTAAAGCACCAATTTGCAGGCATCAGCCAGATCTTTAAGACCATTTATAATTTTAAAAATAAAAAAAAAATAAAAAATTTCCATTTTTTTTTTTTTTTCATAAATTGTTTATTGTATCTTCAATATTTTTTAACTAACAATAATTACTCATATCTTAAGTCTAAAATAAAAATATACTTTTTAAGTCCAGCCAGTGCTAGACAAAAATAATGTTTGTTTCACGGATTTTGCAATCATTTGCGGGTCATCCCTCTAATGTACGGCCAAGAAAAGCAGTATCTCTTCTTTTTAGTCGAATGTAACCAGGTTCATTCAGCATGTTACGCGCCAAAGGGTTTGGATGAGATTCAAGCCTCTTTAGATATGTGACTGCATGTTTCGCTATTTCTGCTTTAACTGATGGCATGTTTAGGTCTTTGTGGATGTTCGAATTTTTTATATACCAGGGAGCGGATGTAATTATACGAATTTTATTTTGGCTCCTTTGAATTCTTGCAACATTAGTAGTATATTTGTGTACCTTCGGTGACACTTTTTTCATACAAACCAATGCTCCAAGGGCGTGGCATATTTTGCTCCCGCCCACTTTTTGTACTAACCAATCAGAAGAGAGCAATTGTCATTTATTTTCTATGTTAGTCAATCAAAGGAGAGAGAGATACAGATAGAGAGAGGAAGAGAGAGAGACAGATAGTGAGAGGAAGAGAGAGAGAGGAAGAAACAGGCTCTAGAGCTCCGCCCACTTTTATGAGAGATAATCAACAATTTTTGATAATTATGTTTCTTTATGTGTTTTTTGTAGTTTTGAGGGTTGATTTTGTATGTATGTATATGAGAAAATTCCAATTGGAATTTTTTGTGTGTTAAACACCCGCATTGGGAAATTGTGTATGATTTTAGGTAATGAGAATAATCGTTGACAATGGATATTTTTGTGGGTGTGTGTTTTAAGTTTTGAAGGTTGTTCAGGCTCTAGAGCTCTGCCCACTTTTATGAGAGATCATCAACAATTTTTGATAATTATGTTTCTTTATGTGTTTTTTGTAGTTTTGAGGGTTGATTTTGTATGTATGTATATGAGAAAATTCCAATTGGAATTTTTTGTGTGTTAAACACCCGCATTGGGAAATTGTGTATGATTTTAGGTAATGAGAATGATCGTTGACAATGGATATTTTTGTGGGTGTGTGTTTTAAGTTTTGAAGGTTGTTCAGGCTCTAGAGCTCTGCCCACTTTTATGAGAGATCATCAACAATTTTTGATAATTATGTTTCTTTATGTGTTTTTTGTAGTTTTGAGGGTTGATTTTGTATGTATGTATATGAGAAAATTCCAATTGGAATTTTTTGTGTGTTAAACACCTACATTGGGAAATTGTGTATGATTTTAGGTAATGAGAATGATCGTTGACAATGGATATTTTTGTGGGTGTGTGTTTTAAGTTTTGAAGGTTGTTTTTGGTTATAGTTAGAAGATTTTCTTTGTTTTTGGGGTTTTATACTACCTGGTTGTTTAAATTGATTAGTTTGGTGTGTGTGTTTTTAAGACGTGATTAATATTAATGTAGCTGATTGCTTTTAGTTTTAGGGGTGGATTTAGTTTTTGATATTTGTATATTGTTAAAACTAAAATGAAGTTTGTGTCTCTTTTTTTCTTTTCTAAAAGGTGATTGGTGATGAGTAGTGGGTAGGGAAAATAATTATCATATATTTTATATTAGTGTGTATTAAAATTTGATTTTTCTGTTGCTTTCTATTTTACTTTGCTTTCTGAATGGGATTTTCTAATTGGAAAATAACTGATGTTAAAAAATATATTTTAAATTGGTTTTTGAAATATATTTACAAGATTTTTAAATTGGAAAATAATTGGTATTCCAAATGGTTTCTATATTCTTTTTATAATCAAATATGTCTCTCTTGAGATTACTAAGTACTTTTGAGTTTACAGTGTTTGCTTAAGGTGTTTTACTACCAATTTTTTAGTCAAACTAAATGTGCATTTATAATCTTTCAAGGACAATTTTTATGAGTAACAATAATTTTTCCAATGCTCAAAACACACCTTAGAAAAATTTAAGATTTCTCTGTAGGCAATAAGATAGTTAAAAAAAAAAAAAAGTACAAATCCAAAAATGATGACCACCTACTTATTTCCTAAAAGAAAAAAAAACATGAAACTATTTAAAATAGAAAGAAAAAAGATACACATAATTCATATTTATATATTTTTGTATTTCATTTATTATCCATTCGTAAATATAACCTATGGATTTTTACATCAGTCTTAATTTTATCTTTCATTTTTTGTCCAATTTCATAACAGAGCCGTGTCAATTCAATTTGTATGTCTTTTTCCTGTATCCCATTTATTTCACACAACTGAATATTCGTTTTGTTTAAAGCAGAGCAAGTCGGTATATAATACTCGTAGTAGAAATGAAGTATTTGTTTACGCAGAATACTGTTCCAACATAATATTGATGTTAAAAATATTCCAATTCGAGTTAATGATTTCCAAGTATCTGAATCAATTTTTATTTTATAAATTCCTTGTTTAACAACTAAATAACATACACCTCTTTTGTGATGAAAACTGTAATGCACGTCCGTATCAATTTCATTATCAATAAGATTTATTGAATTTAAAAAATCACTATGATTCAGCATGTTGTGGATATACTCCTTGTAGCTCATTAAATGTAACCACTCCTTTCTATCCAATCCAATAAACTGCTTTTGCTTATAATGCAGCCATACAATCGGTTTAAAGCCTAATGTTGTAGAAAATCCACATGAAATCTTTAATTTTAAATTAAGGAAGTATTCAAATTCAAACACAACATCATATAACTGAGACTTTCGTCTTTCACCATGCTGCAACAAATTTTTTAATCTATTCTCCATACTCATTGAAATTAAAACATAAACTGACGTTTGTTTCATACTTTAAATATCTTTATATTAAGAAAACATAATAAAACAGTATAACTTAAAATAAAAGTATTTAGTATATTTCCTCCAGTATAATCTCAAGTTCAGGTGTTACATTGGTAATTCGTATGTTGCTCGTTTTATTTCATAATAACCGGTAATATTTTTAAACATGAATAAACATGATAACAACGCTAATAATTATTATTTTATTTCTAATTGAAATCACATTAGTGTTAAAGAATAAAATGAAGAGCAGGTGTAATATTGATAGTTCAGTTTAAACTTAGCTAGCTATGTATGTAGCATATTTATTTCATAATAATCAATAATATTTTAATTTTTAAGCATGAACGATCATGATTTAATCAGACTACTAAGAATTAAATCTTTATTTTATGATAATAGTTTACACTGAATATATAAACATGAATGAGCATGATCATCCCATACGTAATTATTTCATTTCATATCCTAATCACGTAATGATTGAAGAAATGAAATGTGTGCAGGTGTTGTGTGTGTGTGTGTATTATAATTTAGAATTTGGTCCTTTTTTAATTCCTATACACATACATGCACATAGGTTACAAAACTAAGGAAGAACAAGTATTAGAAAATAGGAAGAAATAACACACAAAAGAAAAAAGAAGGTAGAAATAAAAACAAGACATTTGATTTTTGTGGGTTTTAAAAGGAATAATATTTTTAAAATAAATAAATAAATATCTCTGGTACCAAGAATTTGGGTATCATTTACACACACACATTAACCAATGAATTCATTCACAATGTTGTTTTTTTTTCCTGTTGTGCTATTCATCATAAAAATTAAGAGTTTAATATAGATTCATCATAAATAACCAATTATATTTTATTACCTATTTTATTATAATCTCCAAAAAAAAAAAAACCAAGATAGTGAATATTTTCATTTTTATACGATATATTTTTATTTTTTAGTATTTTTTTTTATAAATATTTACATAAGACATTTTATTACAAAATTTCGTATGAAAAATTATTAATAATATATTATAAAATAAAAAATGAATAAAATAAAATTTAGTATATTTATTTAATTTTCTTTAACATTGAATATCTTATTATATAGATCTATTATATTTAACACATTAGTTTTTCTAATGTGAAAGTAAGTACACCTACATGTGTCTGGACCTTCCATACAGCTTTCGGTGTACCAAGGGCAACATGCGAAATGACCTCGATTGACATCCTCTTCTCCATCTCCCACACCATATTCCTTATTTTCTTCCAGCATTGAAATAAAAAAATCCACGGCCTCTTTATGTTCATATAACAAAATTTCTTTAAAGTTATTTAAGAAATTTTCAATTGTTATACAAAGTGGGGTCATATTGATTCTTTCTTCGTTTCTTCGTTTCGCTCGATGGTACTTTGGTGAGTAATAGATATTTACGATTTTTATGCATAAGTTGGGTGCATGAAAATTTTCAATAGATTTTTTATATTACACCATATTTCTTTACAACGAATGTTGTTATCTCTTTCACTCCCTCACTTTAACATTTGTGTTTTAATTTCTAAAGAATTGATGTAATAATTTACTCCACCTTTACCTTTTCTTTCTTTTACTTCTACAAGATCCAATATTACGGTTAGATTTTATTTCAATATTGAATTTGACTATCTCTTTTCCTCATATTCATACCTATGATTTTTATCAATTTTATTTAAAGATAAATAGGTGGAAATATTTTTAGAGTATTATAATAAAAAAAGAAGTCAAGCTGTTAAGTTAAAAAAAAAATGGATTCCACCAAAAATTTAATTAAAAAATTTAATGGTCTTAATAATAAAACGATGATACACATCAAGGATCTCAAAATTTCATCCAAATACCCAATCATAAATGCAAAACGGGTGACAACCAAATATGGTACTTGTCTGCAGATTGAGCTGGACAACAACATCATGTTTTTACCAAACCGATACAATTCACTCACCGATGAGGAGGTTAACGCGTTGTGTACTGGAATATATTGCGTGTACAGAGAGGGAGAGAAAAATTTATTTTTAAATACCTTCGATGAGGTTGTGCAATTTATACCTAATGCACAGTATCCCATCTGGGAATAAATTTTTAAAATATTTAATCAAATAAAAATTATATAATAAACCAAGCAAAATAAAATATACACATAGTTTCAAAGATTTAATTTTTTGTCGTTTAATTTATTTCCATTTCGTTATTTCATACAGAAATTTGAGACATAAATGACCACAGTTAAATGTATTATACTTCTGATATTGATTGTAGTTGTATTTTATATTTTTTCCTAAATATTTAACTAATTCTAATGGAGGATGTAAATTTCCAAAGCTGTCTTTTTGCTGATTGTTTTTGTAATATGCCACCCAGTGTGTTCCAGGTCCTGATGATAAATCTAAATTGATGATACCACATTCTCTTTTCCTCGGTCGTTTTGGTAGTGTATCCAACATAAATACTCCTCTAAAGTGTGAAATATTGGTTGAAAATTTTCTCAAGTCGACATCCGTTAATGGGCTATCAGGTAGCATTTTTAAAAGTTTTTTGGATTTTTATCGTAAACCAATCCATATCCCTTCTTATATGGTTTTAGGTAAAGACCCTTCCCCATTGCTACAGGTTCCATAATTTTATTATGTCTTGTTGCCTCATCAAGTTGATGTTTGGCATTCCTTGCAGCATTTACAGCTTTTGCTATAGCAGCACCTCCACTCGCTAGGCTTCCAATTGCACTCAAGGCAGTAAGAATTGGAATTATAGGTAATACCCCACCAATTTTTGGGACATTAATTATACGTGGTACAATAACTTGAGACTTTTTCCCCTTAAACGATCTGTTAATAGCTTTACGAGCAATCTTAATAGCAGAATTAATATCTTCAGGTTTTTCCTTTTTTATTATTTTTGTTGCATTTTTTATTGATGTAATGAAAAGTTTTCTTCCATTTGAATTATTTCTTTTTGAAGGTTTTACACACGCCTTTTTTTTCATCCCCAAACCAAATTTGGTTTTAGCTTTCATCGTGTTAGTAACTAAATATGCAAACGATTTCTCGGCAAGACTACTGTCTTTTGACCAAACTCTTTCCAAGCTTTATGTTCAAGAATTTTATCCGCTTGATGTCTTTTCTTTATATCCTTACTTTTGGAATAAGCTATATCGTGATCCTTACAAGCAACATCCAAAGGGTTTATTCCTCTGTCACCTCGATCTAGACGTTTCTTTAGTTTCGTTCCAGGTCCACAATATTGATAGCCAGGAAGATGAATTTCAACAGGCAAGGAGTTTATTATATTATCTACTAAACCTTCTCCAATGAATGTTTTGTTATAATTAACTTCCTGGTTATATAGTATAACCATTTTATTCTATAATAAGTACTAAAATAAAACATTTTTTTTATTACATTCAGTTATAAAAATGCGTTTAGTTAAACAACATAAACAAATTTTTGTTCGCAATATTGATACTTCTTCGAGTGTCAACCCCAAAACAAGACATAGTTCCTTATTACCTAATACTATTCGCGCGCTTATAGTTGGTCCTTCAAACTGTGGAAAGACTAATGTTATGATAAGCTTGTTAGAAAGTCCTAATGGTCTTAAATTTAAAAACATCTACTTATATTCAAAGTCACTATACCAACCAAAGTATGAATACTTGAGGAAGCTAATATACCCAATTAGAGGAATGGGATATTACACGTTTTCAGATAATGAAGTTGTAATATCTCCCAATGAAGCTAAAAGCAACTCAATAATGATTTTTGATGATGTTGCGTGTGAGAAGCAGAATAACATACGCGCATTTTTTTGCATGGGTCGACATAAAAATGTTGATTCTTTTTATTTATGTCAAACTTATACAAGAATTCCTAAGCATTTGATTAGAGACAATGCTAATGTTATTATAATGTTTAAACAAGATGAAACAAACATGAAACATGTTTATAGAGATCATGTTTCGAGTGACATGGATTTTAAGAAGTTTCATGAAATTTGTCAAGAATGTTGGAAGGATAAATTTGGATTTTTGATGATAAGTAAAGATGATGAAATAAATAATGGGCGCTACAGAAAGCTATTTGACTATTTCATAACAATATAAAGTACTTCAATCAGCACATATATTTTAGTGCTAAACCTAGTTTTAAACATACTATAACAACTTTTTTAGTGAAATAACCTATCTCGCTCTATAAATTCGGTTTATTTTTTGTTGTGTTTTATCAACTTATTTATAAAACTACATAGAAGAGCTAAATGAAAATGGATGAAAAAGTTTTAAAGGAATTGATAAGGACAAGAAATGTATTAAAGAAAAAGTTACGCAGTATAAAAATTGATGACGTAGATACACAAGAACAACTTAAAGATACATTTAAACCTATAACAGATCCCCTAAAAACAATTATTAATACTCATATCTCTAACTTTAAAAAAATACCGAAAACAGAAAACCATGAATTTCAAACAGAAAATAAAAATATTAGAAGATTACCCTTTAACAAGTCACAATTCAATTTAGAGACAAGTACCCCAAAGAAAGTTATAGAAGAAACATCATTTAAGAAAGGGATATCATTTGATGCTATTCATGATGATAATGGTGATGATGATGATTTTTACTCTCAGTCTGAAACTATAGAGAATTCAAATAATGAAGAGTCTTACAATGACTTATCAATTTTGGAAAATAGAAATGAGTTAGATACTCTCTATGGTCCTCATAAGGGTCTTAATAATGAATGGAAATTCGGTGACAGCAACATCAAAATAAGCAAAGATAAAATTGAAATTGGAAATCAAATATGGGCTCTAACACCAGGTTTGTTCTCCTTAATGTTTCACAAAACACCAGAAAACTATGACAAATCTGAACTAGAAATCTACAAAAATATACTAATCAACACTAATGCTCACAGGAGAGACTACAAATCTGCTGGTCCAATTAAAGGAACGAGAGCATATAAGTACAAACATATTATTGGAAAATTGTTTAAAGAAAAAAGCGAGAGTAGTTTGGCAATACCATCACCAATTTCAAGAAAGGGTAATTACACGGGAAATGGTTTGATGAACCTAAACTCTCATAAACCAAACTATATATATTGGGATGATCCAAATGAGTTGGTAGATCGACTTAGACTATTACTCGCATCGCAAGGTGCAGGCCACACTAATCATAACAACGAGATTGTATCAATTATTGAAGAATTGTATGAAGCAAATATAATTGAAAAATAGTCTAATAGAATCATGTCCATCGATAAATTCGGACACTACCTCAATGATACAAGCGATAATATTTCAATGAAAAATGTATCTAAAGTGTTGGGGTTTTTTATGGATACAACTAACAACATTGACGTACAAAGCAAGAGGATTAAAAATGTGGCGAATGCTTTGGAAGACAGTGACGCTATCAATAAAATGTTTTTGCAATCTCAAATTACAAAATCTGGAGAAGAAATAGTTATACATTTAAAAGGAGTTATTGATGAAATTCATGAGAAAATTAATGATATAAAATTACTTTTTGATAAACAAATTGAAAAGTTAAGTAAACAAATTTATGAAGTACAAAATCATACATTCATATCAATGAACGAAAGTGAAGAAATAAATAATACCTTGAAGAATTACGAATACGAATCTATATAAAATACTAATGAGAAGAATATAAATTCCTAGGGATATGGTTATATCAGTTGCTTTAAATGTATCAACTGAAAACAATCCAATTCGAAAATAATGACAAGCTTAAAAAGAGACTTAGTAAATGAGCTACATAAACAAGCAAGAAAAAATTTTAGACGTCGAAGAGTTGTGATGAAGGGTATAGATGATCTTTGGCAAGCAGATTTAGTTGAAATGGGGAACTATGCCTTATATAATAAAAATTATAGATATCTGCTAACTGTAATTGATACATTCTCAAAATATGCTTGGGCTGCACCACTTAAAAATAAAACTGCACTAGAGGTGACGCAAGTTATGAGAGGAATCTTCAAATTGGGTCGGATACCGAAAAACTTGCAGACCGATGATGGCAAAGAATTTTTCAATAAACATTTTGCAAATCTTATGAATGAATATAATATTAATCACTACTCAACGTTTAGTAGAATGAAAGCGTCAATAGTAGAACGATTTAATCGAACATTAAAAGGAATGATGTGGAAAGAATTTAGTTTTAATGGTTCATATTATTGGCTTGGTATCTACAAGGATTTAATCGATACATATAATAGAAAAGTACACAGCACTATTAAAATGCCCCCAATTAAAGTCAATTCTACAAATGAATATAAATTATTAAATACAGCCTACAACCACATAAAAATTTACAAAGTATCTAAATTTAATGTAGGAGATTATGTACGCATTAGTAAATATAAACACATTTTTGAAAAGGGGTATACCCCAAATTGGACAACCGAAATTTTTAAAATTAAAACAGTTAAAAATACATATCCAACAACATACCTATTGGAAGACTATCGAGGAAATCCTATTAAAGGTGGATTCTATGATGAAGAACTTACCAAAACTCAATTTTCCGATATATTTCTAGTTGAAAAAGTTCTTAAAACTAGAGGAGAGAAAGCATATGTAAAATGGTTGGGATTTTCAAATCAACACAATTCTTGGATTAATAAAAATGAAATATTGTAATTTTAAGAAAAATAAAAAAAAAAAAAAATGTATTTAGTAAGTTTTTATATCCAAAATAGAAAAAATAAAACGAATAAATAAACCAGTATTGTGCCAAGTTTTCTTTATTTACATTTTAAATGTCATAATGTCAATAACGTTAAGTTTGAACTCTACGTCATCGGAGCTAACAGCTAATTACTTTCCTCCAATTTGTTTGAATGGGGATTATGAGTGTGCTTTAACTGACTTTCATTCCTACAACAGTATTCCAAATGTGGACATATATAACAATCATTTTCATATAGGTGATCATCTAATTGAAATACCAATTGGATCTTATGAGTTAAATGATATAGCTGATTACATTAAAGAACAATACAAAAGTCATAGTTCAGAAAATGAAATTGATATAGAAGCTAAAAACATCACGATGCAAGTTAGAATTAGAAGCTCGAAAGAGCATATATATTTTAATAAGAGCAATACTATTGGAAAACTTTTAGGATTCAATAAAAAAGTTTTACATGCTAATGAGGATCACTACTCAGATCTTCCAGTTAACATATTCAAAGTCAATCTCTTGCGAATTGAGTGTAATATAGTAGCAAATACTTATATGAATACTTGTCCATCACATACACTACATGAGTTTGGGATTAACGTACTACCAGGGTATAAAATTGATGAGAATCCGAGAAATCTTATTTATTTACCAGTGAACTGCCGAGAGATAAGCTCACTAACTTTACGTGTAGTTGATCAGCACGGAGATTTAATTAATTTCCGAAAAGAGCAAATCACAATTCGAATACATTTAAGGGCGACTAAATAATGATAATATACAAAAACAAAATAACATACGCACCTAAAATATTCTTGCAACCTAAATCTCAATTAAAGAGGTCATTACAACGAAGCAATGTATCTCAAGCGAATAAAAATTTTCTTAGGTCTCTGAAATTTATATTGAAAAAATAATGTCTTCAATATTAGATGTTCTTGATAAACCCTTATCGGATGAAAGTATAATTAAAAAGGATTACCACACATATACACCATACCTACAATCTTATAATAATAATGATGAAATCCGCATTTCAATACAAAATCAAGATTTATATATTCTACCTAGTGAAAGTTTTATATACGTAGAAGGCTGTATTGTAGATGATAACAATAAAAAATTTGAATCTTCTTCATCCAATTTTAAGGTTAAAAATAATTTTGTTGCATATCTCTTTGATGAAATTCGATATGAACTTAATGGTATTGAAATTGATCATACAAGGCATTTGGGGACTTCAAGTACAATAAAAAATTTAGTTTCTTTATCACCAACAGAAAGCATTGGCATGCACAATGCTGGATGGAACAAAATTGATAATGTTAACCTTATAAATGGTTATTTTAATTTCTATGTGCCTCTTAAAATTCTTCTAGGATTTGCTGAAGACTATAATAAAATCATATTAAATGGTAAACATGAGTTAATTCTTTTGCGCAACAAGAATGATGGAGATCTTTTGTATTCAAGTGTTTCCACTGACAAAGCCAAATTGAGAATTTCAAATATTTCATGGAGAATTCCCCATGTACAACTATCCGATCTAAGTAAATTGAATATGATTAAATTAATTAATGCTGGTGCTTCTATACCCATGGCATTTCGTAGTTGGGATTGTCATATTAATCCACAACTCAATGTAGGAACTAGTCATATTTGGAATGTTAAAATGGCTGCAAATAGAGAACGCCCCCGTTTCATTCTAATTGCTTTTCAACATGAAAATAAATTTGTACATTGTGATTTAACTAATTTGAAAGTGCATTTAAATTCAGAATCATATCCTTACGATGATCTAAATATAAAATTTAAAAATGAACGTTATGCTGTTTTATATGATATGTATCTAAGATTTCAACAAAACTACTACTTTAAGGAACCCCAACCACTTCTCACATCACAAGAGTTCAAAAACCAAGCACCAATAATAGTAATAGATGTCAGTTATCAAAACGAATCTATCGGTAGCGGACCTATTGATATAAAAATTGAATTTGAAACCGCTACTAACATTCCTGCTAATACATCAGCTTACTGTATTCTCATTCACGATCGCATAATAGAATATATACCATTAAAAGGACAAGTTCGTAAAGTTTTGTAAATTGTAAAATATGAGAGATAATATAATTTTCGTCGACTTGCAAGGTTTTAAGGATAACTATAATAGATTCATTGCAAAGGAAATAGCAATTGTTTTCAATTCTAAGGAACACAACAATTTCATCATAAAATCACCATTCGATTTTAAATACTTATCAGCAAAAAAGCAGCAAGAAGCGAATTGGTTAATAAGAAATTACCATCATCTGAATTGGAATGATGGATCAGTATCTTTCGGGAGTGTATGCAAATTTCTAAAAGATAATGTAAAATATTCGAAAATCTATATTAAGAGTGAAGAAAAAAGAAAGTGGTTAGAAAAAATGCTACAAAAAAGAGTTTTTAATATTGAAGATACTGGGTGTAAAAGCTTCAAACAGATGGCATTAAATTATCCAGAATATCATTATTGCAGTTATCACAGCTATGGTGTTTGTGCTTTAAGGAATGCTCTTTTACTTGAAAAAAGAAAATTTACATTAAAATAAAAACACATGTCCTTTATTTGTTTGTAAAATATACATATTTTTATTTATAAGCATATACATATATATATATATATATATATATATATATATAAAGGTTTTTATTTGTATATTATAAGAAATAATGAACTTATAAATAGAATATTTACATATCATGTGCTTAATGCTATTTCTTATAACTAAAGTTAAATAAATAAAATATATATTAAAAACAAAAAAAAAAACTTCCTATTAATAGTAAAAAATAAATTAATAAACTTACAGTAAAACAATATTTTTTATTTACATATCAAATTACAATTGGCGAAAGATAAAATTAAGACTGATGTAAAAATCCATAGGTTATATTTACGAATGGATAATAAATGAAATACAAAAATATATAAATATCAATTATGTGTATCTTTTTTCTTTCTATTTTAAATAGTTTCATGTTTTTTTTTCTTTTAGGAAATAAGTAGGTGGTCATCATTTTTGGATTTGTACTTTTTTTTTTTTTTAACTATCTTATTGCCTACAGAGAAATCTTAAATTTTTCTAAGGTGTGTTTTGAGCATTGGAAAAATTATTGTTACTCATAAAAATTGTCCTTGAAAGATTATAAATGCACATTTAGTTTGACTAAAAAATTGGTAGTAAAACACCTTAAGCAAACACTGTAAACTCAAAAGTACTTAGTAATCTCAAGAGAGACATATTTGATTATAAAAAGAATATAGAAACCATTTGGAATACCAATTATTTTCCAATTTAAAAATCTTGTAAATATATTTCAAAAACCAATTTAAAATATATTTTTTAACATCAGTTATTTTCCAATTAGAAAATCCCATTCAGAAAGCAAAGTAAAATAGAAAGCAACAGAAAAATCAAATTTTAATACACACTAATATAAAATATATGATAATTATTTTCCCTACCCACTACTCATCACCAATCACCTTTTAGAAAAGAAAAAAAGAGACACAAACTTCATTTTAGTTTTAACAATATACAAATATCAAAAACTAAATCCACCCCTAAAACTAAAAGCAATCAGCTACATTAATATTAATCACGTCTTAAAAACACACACACCAAACTAATCAATTTAAACAACCAGGTAGTATAAAACCCCAAAAACAAAGAAAATCTTCTAACTATAACCAAAAACAACCTTCAAAACTTAAAACACACACCCACAAAAATATCCATTGTCAACGATCATTCTCATTACCTAAAATCATACACAATTTCCCAATGTAGGTGTTTAACACACAAAAAATTCCAATTGGAATTTTCTCATATACATACATACAAAATCAACCCTCAAAACTACAAAAAACACATAAAGAAACATAATTATCAAAAATTGTTGATGATCTCTCATAAAAGTGGGCAGAGCTCTAGAGCCTGAACAACCTTCAAAACTTAAAACACACACCCACAAAAATATCCATTGTCAACGATCATTCTCATTACCTAAAATCATACACAATTTCCCAATGCGGGTGTTTAACACACAAAAAATTCCAATTGGAATTTTCTCATATACATACATACAAAATCAACCCTCAAAACTACAAAAAACACATAAAGAAACATAATTATCAAAAATTGTTGATGATCTCTCATAAAAGTGGGCGGAGCTCTAGAGCCTGAACAACCTTCAAAACTTAAAACACACACCCACAAAAATATCCATTGTCAACGATCATTCTCATTACCTAAAATCATACACAATTTCCCAATGCAGGTGTTTAACACACAAAAAATTCCAATTGGAATTTTCTCATATACATACATACAAAATCAACCCTCAAAACTACAAAAAACACATAAAGAAACATAATTATCAAAAATTGTTGATGATCTCTCATAAAAGTGGGCGGAGCTCTAGAGCCTGTCTCTTCCTCTCTCTCTCTTCCTCTCACTATCTGTCTCTCTCTCTTCCTCTCTCTATCTGTATCTCTCTCTCCTTTGATTGACTAACATAGAAAATAAATGACAATTGCTCTCTTCTGATTGGTTAATACAAAAAGTGGGCGGGAGCAAAATATGCCACGCCCTTGGAGCATTGGTTTGTATGAAAAAAGTGTCACCGAAGGTACACAAATATACTACTAACATTGCTAGCTGAAGCAGTGCCCCATAACTGAATCCCATAACACCAAATTGGTTTGAGGATCGACTTGTACAGTAGAAGTTTACAATCTAAGCTCAGGGTGGAGTTTCTGCCAATAAGCCAATTTATTTGTACTGCTTTTAGTTTCATTTGTGGTAACTTGAAATCTATGTGGCTTTTCCAAGTAAGGCGACGGTCAAGATGTATACCCAGATATGTAACGTCTGAAAGCTGTGGTATCATTTGGTTATTTATGCGAATAGGAGGGCATGAGTCCCTACACAGTGTGAAAGTTATGTGAGTACATTTTTGTTCATTCACTTTTATTCTCCTTTTTTCTAGCCATTTTTCCAAATTGAGTATGTGGTCTTGTAAAAGTTTTGATGCTTCTTGGGCACTTTCATGAATACTTAAAAAAGCTGTATCATCTGCAAAAGTTGATGTGTGCACTAGGGTGCTAATTGGCATACCCGATGTGTACAGTAAATATAAAATTGGTCCCAAAATACTACCTTGGGGAACTCCGACTTCAATGAACTGTGGCGAGCTTATAAAAATTCCATGCTCTAAAAAAATTTGCAGGTGCCAGGTAATTTGAGAACACATAGCGCCACCCCTGGCAAGTGCATAGTACCCAGTGTTAAGACTTAAGCTCAAATACTGCTCTGCTCTCCCGATGTATTCATCAATAGGTCTAGTCCTTTACAAATGACTGAGTTATTTCCAAAATATTTTGATACTACCCCACTGTGCAGCGTTACAAAAATACAACAAGAGAAGTTCATATTGCAATTGTCTTTTTTAGTTATGGCCACAGGGATTTAAAGCTTAAACTTAAATGGGATAACAGTTTATTAAAGAGCACAGAATAAAAGTTTATTAACACTTTCATTGTGATACTATAACCTGTTGGATGCAGGCATAAATTTATTCTTTAAGGTCGTTAAAGAGGAGACGAGAAAAAAGAAGAAAAAAAAACTAATCAATATTGGATTCCTTAAGAACCAAACATATATTATTCCTTTTATTGTGAATGTTTAGGTTTAACCGCTTTAAACAAACGATGCATTAAATTTATTTTCTCCATAGAAACTTTTGAAGTTCTTTCTGCCAAATAATGATGAATGATGTTTGTTTGGTGGTTAAACTCTACATTTGTGTTCATGACTACATACACACGCAAACAAACCCACAAACACACACGTATGCTCTAATATTCATTTGAAACCACCTAAATCGTACATTTCTCTGACACTCAGGTAAACTTTTTGCATAATTGGCTGGTATCTTAAGACTAGACTTCAGTAATTTGTTTTCAAATATATACAGCAATTCGCATATCTCTTATCACCTTCTGTATTCTGAAAATACACAATTTTCTAAGTGCGAAGAGGAATGTATGCGTATGCAGACTAGAATATAAATAAAGTTTATTAAATAAGTGTGTGAATTTGCATTAAGGAACCTCCTGACACAAAGCTGAAAAAAAACTGAATTCACATTTGTCTCAAGAGTTAAAAAGTTTACTTATTATTTTTTGTATCTTGTGTATAAAAGAATATAAAAAATTTATTTAAATGCATGGACTCGTTTTTGTTTTACCATACGTAGTACAGGGTGATCCATTGCGAGGTACTTTTTTCAATAGCCGTTTTTTGACAGATCACGTGTGAGTCGTGTCATGTTCTCATGTTATTTTTGTTTAGTATTGTTTGGCATTTCATAATGGAAAGACTTACGCTCTATGGGCTCTTGAAAAGTTCCAAGATGATTCGACGTTTTCGGGGAAAATTTTGTTTAGCGATGAAGACCATTTCTGGTTCAATGGGTATGTAAACAAACAAAATTGCCGCACTTGGGACGAAGAGCAACCTGAAGAGATTCAAGAGCTGCCACTTCATCCAGAAAAAACAACGGTTTGGTGTGGTTTGTGGGCCGGTGGAATCATCGGTCCATATTTCTTTAAAAATAATGCCGGTGCGAACGTCACCATCAATGGCGACAGTTATCATGCCATGATAACCTACTATTTGATGCCTGAAATTTAAGCTCGTGATCTCGGCGACGTTTGGTTTCAGCAAGACGGCGCCACTTCCCACACATCGCATCAATTTATTGAGAGAACATTTCGGTGAGCACATAATTTCATGTTTTGGGCCAGTCGATTGGACAGCAAGATCGTGTAATATCACACCGTTAGACTTTTTCCTGTAAGAATATGTAAAGTCTAAAGTTTATGCGCTTCGATTCAGGCCTTGGAGGAAAACATCACGCGTGTCATTCGCCAGTTACTAGTCAATATGCTTCAACGAGTCATCGTAAATTGGACTTAACGTATGGACCATCTGCGACGTAACAACAGCCAAAAATAAATGCCAAAGAAGGTTCTTTCAAATGATAATAAACATTCTCCATTAAATTTGAATTTTCTGTGTTTTTTTTTTTCTTTAAAAAAGTAGGGAACCTCGAAATAAATCATCCCTTATAAGGTAGAGTATAGTAATCATGAAAAAAATCGAGGTCGACGGATTTATACGTTTTGAGTTCTCCTGAATCAGTTTTAACTATTTTAGTGATGAATTCTGTAGGTGGTTGGGTGCCACTATCTTTGTGAAGTTTGTACAGGTCATACCGTTTGACATATCAAAATGAAATTTAGTATGTGATTTTGGTATATGTTGATGAAGAGCAGTATAGTTTTTAGGCATATTTGGAAGGGGGAAAGAAGTAGTTTCCTAACCCCCAAATTTTCTAAACGCACTAAACGTCATACGGTATGACATATTAAAATACAATTAAGTATTTGCCTTTGATAAAATTAAGTTTATGGTGATAAAGAGCAAGGGGGCAGCAAGGGTACTTTACCTTTTCCCAAATTTTATGAACGCTACACAGGTCAAACCGCACGACATATCAAAATGAAATTCAGTATGTGCCTTTGGTATATGGAGACGAAGAGCCGTATAAATTTTGGGCATAATTAACACCCCAAACCGAAAATTATAAATTTTTCGATTCGAATATACTTTGAACATATATTTTTTTATCCATAAAAATATCTGTTTCCATTGGGTATGGTAAAGTTAAGTGTAGGCCACTCCAGATTTTTTTTGGGCAATTCAGTTCAAAATTGTACACTAGCATTTTTTTAAATAATTCCGAAAAGCCTCCTTGTAATATGTGCTTTTAGTGACAAATTGAAATCTACCTTTAACTGTCATTACATGGACAGCTTAAACTAATTCAGGAATTCCGCCGCACACGACAGTATTTCAACAAATATAAAATGTATGAATATTAGAGATTTTTGACCTGGAGTATAGTTAAAAAAATATTTGAAGAAGACTTGAAAGTACTTTTGACACATCGCATCCTAAATACAAAAGGGTCACAACTCAAAGAATATTCCAAAACTGACTTTTTTCCATGAATTAATTCAGAGTACATATCTCTATCTACTAAAAAAAATTTCTTTCACATCACTATCTTCTTTAACTAAAAAATACAGTTATGTCTATTTTCATGTTAAGAGTGTTGCTTCTGCACATAAACCGTTTTTTGTCTCTCCTGAAAATTTAAGTATTTTGAGTTGTGAGCCTTTTGTATTTAGGGTGCGACATTCTAAATTTATCTATACATATAATAAAACAGCAACTAATTTTCTCTCTGTCGGTCTGACTATTTGTCTGTCTGTCTACGTTCGCTTCACGTAAAAAGTACTGAATGGATTTTAAAAACATTTTTTGAGGGGGAACGTTAGGAGGTACTTTTTTCCGGAAAAATATCTTATTTCCAAGAGAAATTCGAGAAAAAGCAGTGAAAGTACGCCGATTAAAAGGTACTGCATACTTTAAAGAGTTTTACAATAATTTTTATAATCTTAGAATTTAATATAAATTATAGAATTTTATCCAGGGATGGATACATTTATATAAAGTAAATACGTAATAGTCTTAAAATTTGGTGTGGATAACTTTCAAAGCAACATCGAGCAAAATATTGTCAGAACGCACACAACGTGTGTGGGCACCGCTAGTAAAAAATAAACCTTTTGTACCAGAACTTCTAAATGCACTAGATAATGTGATTGATTTAAAAAAATATGTATCTTTATATAAATGAAATCTAAAACTCTAAACTCTCAAAATGCTCGCAATTATAAACGAAAGCATTTTCCTCACTTCTTTTTTCTAGATAAAATCATATCTAAAGAATAGTTAAATGCTGTTAACTATCCGTTAAATTATTTTTATAAAGGAACATAAAAAAAAAATTAATTTTTTATAAAAAAAACTCAATTTAGAGTCGTTAAACTTTTGTTCCGCATAAGCCCCCCATCCCACCTTGCTTTTAAAGCTTTTGTTTTAAACTGTTTAACATGAGGGGTTGCTGTAGCTGCTGATTGTTTTTGCTTTTATTTTTAGTCACACAACAAGTAGCAGCCACAACAGGGAATACAACTCCCTAATAATATTTAAATAATGTACTTACGATTATAGTTCAAGTGCGACCAAGTGTTGAGGTGCCATACATCGCTGTTTAACTTACGACATCTTTTATTTTATTTCAATAGAATAAATGAAAAACGAAGAAACTAAACTTTGTCCGAACAGCTAAAAAAAAAGTCTATTAGAATTAAGTGAAGCTCATTGCTTGATGTTTTGGGTGTTACTATTAGCTTGAATATTCATTCAAAAACACATTTCGTTCAATTTCATGAAACTAAAAACGATATAACAGCAGCATCTCTAATGCCAATGTTTAAGACAAAAAAAAAATTGCATCATATTTAAGGAATAAAATGAGGAGTAAAGAAAAACTATAGATGTAATGAATGTGGGATCATTTTCCTCCTCTTGTTTTTCTTTCTCTTCAAAAATACTTTAAAGCGTCTGCAATCTAGAGTTTAAGTAGTTAAATTAAAGCAACAACAACTATAAAAAACAAAAACAGCAACAACAAAACAGGAAGTAGATACAAAAAAAAACTAATTTGTCCCTCTAATGCATTTAACTTAAGTAACGTTACAAGTGAGGGAAAAAAATAATAATAGAAAACTTACGGACTAAAACAAACAGTGGGCGGGAGTGAAAAATTAATAATTATGATACATTTTCTGTAAAATAACTTTAAGAACACGGTTGCATGCAAAAATACTCTATGAAAAATTGTCCAAGAACAAACAATGAAAAGTTGCCAAATGAATAATCACCTTAAGAATATAAAAAATTGCCCAAAAAAGAATAGTAGAAATTTGGCCCAAAAAATTGTGTTGAAACGAAGATCATGTTGTACTATAATGATGGACCATCTAGGATTAGACGAAGGCCTTTAACAGCTCTAAAACAACAAAACATCCCAACTGTTAATTTTAGTCAAAGAGTGGGTGACCTTAATTTTATAGACTAAACAATGGAGGCGTATCAATATTTGAAAATTTTTCGGACCCACTTAATTAGTAGTGAGCAGAATTTTGGATTCGTAATGAACAAGAAACCAAATTTTTAATTTTATCAAGACAATGGCCCAAAACATAAGTCGCACATGGTAAGGATGTGGCCGTTATACAACTGCAGCAACATCATCGATACTCCCGCTATGAGTTGAATATTCCCTTTTCTGCTGCACTTGCATAAAAATTAGGCTACGAATATAAAATATTTAATATATCATAACAAGCTGGTAGGAAAATTAATAAACAACATCGGATCTAGTGACCTCATTGCCTATGTCCGAATTACAAGCTGTACATATATCGAGTTTAAGTTGTTCTACAATGCTCAACTTTAACTGAGCGTAACTTACAGTTTAAAATATCATTATATTTTTTATAATAAAAATTCTTTTGTAATCTACATACATGCATTTAAATATTTAAATAAGAGCTGAGCGTAGAAGCGTTTTTTTTTTGTTTTATTTAAAAGACGCATTAGAATATGGCATCTCAAAGTGAGCCAGATCGCCTTAAAAATACACTCTGTTAAATTACTATAACACTATTGATGTTTTCGAAGTTGTACCTTGCTGATTTTGTAACGTTAGTCTCCATTTTGAACTCTATTACCCCATGATGTTTGCAGACATATTGCGTAACAAATATAAATGAATTTAATAATATAAATCTATTAGGTGGTAAATACTAAAGAAGAAAATAAAACAAAAGGAAAGCTTTAGATGGCGGTAGTCTTTCGCGTTCTCACCAACTGGATATAGAAGACTGAAAACAGTTTTTCTCGTATTCCTTAATCTGAGTTTGGATAGTTAAATAGATGCGGTGAATGTTGCGGTCTAATCGTACATTCGATATCGAGTAAAATCTCTAATAGTTTTTCATTTTGGTATCGAATAAAAAGTATCTTAATTTCATTCGAAAGGAATGTTAACTGAATAGCTTTGGAAAAATATTGTTTTTAATTTATACATATGTACATTTTTTATGTAAATTTATTCATTATAAACTGAGACTTCAAATTGTAAACTTAAATTTTATTAATAAATTATTAAAATAAATAATTTTGAGATTTAAAAGGCTTTCTATAAAAGTCTATAGTGTAACCTACATTTTTAAACCGAGTTTTCTTGTTCACTTATTGACTTATTAATATTTTACAATTTGGTATAAATAACGATTCGATATATGTCCAATGGCATAATTAGCTTACTCGACTCGTATCGAATTTTTTATTCGATATGATAGTTTACTCGATATCGAATGCGGCGATTAGGCCAGGCCCCTGAAGATGGACGATAATGATCTATAAAATGCATTACATTTTGCTAGTGTCTCAAATAAAATTTTCTAATTTTTTCTTTAAACTTAATTACGTTATTTTGTTAGCCAAATATCTATAGAACTCCCGAAGTTTAAAAGGCAAAAAGGCTTTTAATTGATTAATAGGCCCTCCTCGATTTTGAATGCACTCAAACACTCCTTTTTTCATTGAGAAAAACAAAGATTTTATTAAATTTTAATTATAATCTATGTGAAACAGCATATACATTTCTATCGTTTTTCGCATATAGGAAAGAGGGGCTGAGATCTGTTAAACATGTAGACTAATCTTCGATTGTATTAATAAGTAAAATTTTGTAATTTAGTAAAATTTGGTCTACTTTAGCACCGAAGAATATTTTGAAAGCAAAAATTGTCCTTAATATAGCTCAAAGATCAAAAAAAAAACTTGACCGATATTTCTGATATTGTTTTTACTAATTATGTTGCGATCAACCCTACTGTCCATCGTTTAAATTGCTACCATGGCTGAGCTAAATACTCCGAGCTATCGTATTATTGATGCCTCTTACTCATAAAGCCCGGGGCACTTAGAATTCCCAATACGTTATATTTTGTCTTATTCAACTGTGATTAAAGTACCGACGGAAGAGGTTGATACAATGACGGATATTAAATCAGGAAATAATGCATTTGAAAAGGTTTGTTCACGATTTTACTTTCTTTAATTTATTTAGTTTATAGTACTTTTCTACTACAATTTTCCTCTATACTGTTAGTGCATATTTAAGAGTCCCTGTAAGTTATGCTGAAAATAGTAAAAAATATTTTTTAATTTTCTTTAAAAAAAAAAACTTATTTATTGGCATAAAATATTAATAGTATTATGTAGCGAACACTCAGCTACATTTTTGCCAAACAAAGTTAAGGGCTATCACTTAGTTTGAATAAGATATTAAACAAAAACTGATAACACCTTTTTTGAATGGCCGACGGATTTTCCGAACCTTTCGGCAACCATAAATAAATTACGCCTAATTAAGTATAAGGTTTTACTACCCTCTGATAGAAGAATCGAACCTTTACTTTCACTTCCTTGTACCTTTTTTTTGACTCTTGCACTGTGTAATACTCCGTAAATTCTTAGTATGAAACATTGCAATTATAACGTTTTATAAAGTTACTCTCTGCAAAAATTTGCATTAAATTCAATTATTCCTTTGCACTGTGGCACCGTACTAAATGAGTGTGTTGAATGAATAAACGTTCCACGCTATAAATGCATAAAATTCTGACTGGCAAGTGGTTCAGACCAGAATGGTTAACAACATTAGACATAGTAATAGCAGCAGCAGTCTGCCATTACTGCCTCTAATGTTGTTACTGCTGGCTTGTCTGGAGACTAGCATCAATACAAAAAAAAAACAACAACATTTTAAAACACTTGTAGTTTGATCAACAAACTTTAGGTGTTTTCTACGAAATATTTCTATTATTCTTTTATTCTTTTCTTTCCTTTCTTCTGTTTGCTGCTTTTTGTCATCATCTGCAGTTTTCGTTTGTAGTGCTAAGATTTTCTTTCTTTTATCAAACTCATGTTGGTGGTTTGGTGGAAGACTACAATTATTTATTTTCAGTGTTTTTCAGTTTCATTTTCTGTAGTTTTATTTTTGCTGTAAATTTTTTCTCCATCCATTTAAGTTCTTTTATTTCTTTCATTTTTGCTTCTTTCGCTTCAGTTTGATTTACTTTGTGTTTTATATGAAATATTTTCGCTTTTTTTTTTTGTAATCATCGTAAATTGTGAAATATCGTCTTTAAATGATATACAATGTGTGTTTAATTTTTTTAGGTTCGTTCTGTTTCGCAAGTTTTTCTTTGAAAGACTTAAGTAGCAACGACAGCTTCATGTAATAATAGAGGCGGGTGGGTACAAGTGTTTAAGGGATGCAATCAATAGACATTAACGTTGATGTTTTGGCGAACCAAACATTTGTTTTTTCCTATTATTCTTCAAGCTGCCTTCGGTTACTTTATTTTATGTGTTTAAACTGTTTTTTATATTTTTATATTTAAAATTGTTGCTTCTGCTTCTTGCGGTGCCTCTATTTGTAAATTGGAATTTAATACACCAAACATTGCATGTGGGAATTTTTTACACTATTTTAGCTTCCATCACCACCTCTAAAGTTGCTGATGTTGCTTCTTAATGATTATTAAATTTAACATTGTAAAATTGAAAAATAAGAAATGTGGAAAACGAAAATCATTTTTCTTGATTGTATCCAAATTGCTGTTTAGTGTAAACAAAGCAATGAAAAGTGGAGTAAATGACTACTACATTTTCCATGGAGCTTTTGCAACAAAAAAATTAATCACAATTTAAAACATTTTTTTTAATTTTGTTGTTGATATTTCTTATTATCAAGGACTTTCTTATCGTTACAGTTTTATATTTTTGTTTTTTCATATAATACCGACTGTGTTTTATATTTACTGATGGTGACAGGTAAATTATTATGGTTGTGTGCACAAACTAAATATAAATAATTTTTGTTAAAAAATACACGAATTTAATATACTCATACCTTTAATAATTTATTGTATTAAACTAAATTAGCAAATATAAAAACTAAGTGCCCGGTTTTATATAATTTTGGCTCTACAACATTTTAATACAAACAATGTTGTTTAGCCATCCTGACGGTAGCTTTTTTAGGTAATTTTTGGCCCACCTTAACTTAACATTTTTGACGTGGTAAACTTATTTATTATCGGATGGTTATTTTAAGATAAAATTAAAATTTGGAGTAAAATAGTACCAAGAAAATCCCGCGTCAAAAATTTCCCATTTACAAAAATAAAAGGAGTTGCCAAGTTTCCAGTTGCCAAGTTAATTCGGTAAAATTGCGTAGTTTCACTTTTTTATGCCAGCAGGCAGATAAAAAGACAGATAAAAATTCCAAATATTGGTGGCTTATTGCTTGCATATGTAAATGCATATGAAAGTATCAGAAAATATTTATTCTTAAAAATAAAATAATAGCTATGTATTTCGCTAGTGCTTACCTCTAGCACATCACTAGAGTTTTCGCAAATTTTGAATAACAATTTAGATTATTTTGCTTAAGACTTAATCTATACATATAAAAAACTGTAACTCATTTCCCATATTAAATATTTGAAATGTTTATTAGTCGAACTATTTATTTTGCATACAGATGATATTTTAAATCAAGCTTAAGTTCGTTTTAATTCTGTCTAAGAAAGAATAAATTAAATTACAAATTAGGTGATATTATTAAAGAATAAATGAGAAAATTTAATTTTTAAACACCAGCAGAGCGAAATGCACATTTTTTAGACAGCTACGTCCGTCATCAGCACTCTTAATTGATTTAAAATTTCATCTGTAACTCATTTCCTGTATGTCTGTCTTACTTTTTTGTTTCGCAACACGTAAAAACGACTGGATGGATTTTAACCACAGTATCCTGACTCTAATAAGGCACCTTTTATTCTTGAAAGGGGGATATTTTAACCACGTTGCGCAACAGATGGCACTTTTTTTTTATTTATTTATTTAGGTCTATGGATACAATAAATCCTTACAGACTAGCATAATAAATTAAAATTTAAAAATAATTATATTACTTCAATAAATTACTCAAAATATTTTTAAATTCATTGAATTAAATATTTATATCTAAATTATTTGAAAGTTTATTATATTGTATATATATTATATATATATTATATTGTATAATATCATGGATCTATTCAAAGGTTCATTGATAGCATACGATGTTCTGTGAATATCTACCTTGAAAAGGTAATTGTTGTTTCTTAGAGATCTAGAAGGAACATACAGTTTAATATCATGTAGTAAATCAGGACAATCTATTAGACCATTGACAAGATTGTATAAAAAAGTAATTGATGAAATATTGCGTCTTGTTTCAAGAGTTTTTAATGAAATTAATTCACATTTATCCGCATAAGAAGGATTTGGAATTGAAGGTAATGAATTAGAAAAATTTAAAAACGTAAGAGCATATTTTATAAATTTCTTTGTATTTCCTCAACACGATGCGTATTAATTTGGGAACTTAGGGTTCCAAATAAACGCGGCATATTCTAATCTGGATCTTACATAAGTAGTAAACAGTATTTTCTTAGTGTAATGATCAAACAGATTATCAGAATTATGACGAATAAAACTTAACATTGAATAATCCTTAGGTATTATATAATTTAATAATTTTAATATAATGACAAAATATGAATTGAAAGGATTTGGCGCTGTTTTAAAACAATGACAAAATATGAATTACTTACTTTGTGGATTTACATTGTTATTAAAATATTTTTAACACTCTTTACAGAGCTTTACAATAATTTTTAGAATTTTATATAAATTTCAGAATTTTATTTTGGTGTAAATTACTTTTAAAGCAAAATCGAACAAAATATTGTCAGGACGCACACAACGTGTGTGGGCACAGCTAGTAGCAAAATAATAACTTCATTCAGAAAAGAAAGCAAGCGAAATAATCTGAATTTCTGAACAACAAATCTCAGAGAAAATTTAAAATTTAAACATTTATTTTTCTTTTTTTTTTAATTCTAGATATACATAGGTAATACCACGTCAAATTAAGCAAACTACCACTTCGGCTTTTATAGAAACTCCCTGAATTCAAATATAAATAAAAAAAATTAAATTGTTAAAGAGAAGTTGACCACAAAGTTTCTTTGTAAATTTCAACTGTCTGTCTATAACGGTTTAAAAATTTGGCCATACACATCAAATTACATGAACAATTGTTACACCCTTTAATTTATAATTCCAAATATTTACAATTTTTATTATACCAGACAAAGTAGTGGACATTCTGCCTAATTTTCAAGTGTTTGTTTATAAGGGTAGAGCCATATAGGTCAAATTACATAATTTATGGGGAAACCCTTTAATTTCTTAATTCAAATTGTATACATGTTATAGCGGACTTTACAATACAAGTTCCATTTAAATTTCAGCTATCTGTCTATAAGAGTTCAAAAGTTTGGCTACATACATAGAATTCATTAACTATTGGGACACCCTTTTATTTCCAAATTCAAATTTTATACCTTTTGTTATAGCAGACTTAGCAATACAGGTTCTTTGTAAATTTCAACGGTCTGTGTACAACTGTTAAAAAGTATGGCCACATACATCAAATTAAATGAACTATTGGAGCACCCTTTAATTCATAATATTGAGTATTTATAGTTTTTATTATAACGGTCATAGTAATCGACATTTTGGCAAATTTTCAATTTTCAATATAGATCAAATTACGTTGCCCATGGGGACACCCTTTAAATTGTATATTTATTTTTTTTATTATTTTCTGTTATTGAGAGCTATAGTGACACGCAATTTTTTAAAATTTTAAATTGGTGCCCTTTACGGTTCTCAATACATGTAAAAAACATGTATGTTGTATGTTCTGAATTCTGGAAAGTGATACAGATGATTAACAATATACATAGGAGTTGATGGAAGCAGTGAATGCGATGTTGCTGGTGACTTGTTGGATCTTGTTTATACAATTTTACCCAAGACGTAACCATTTTATAGTACGTGCCTAGTAAGGATAAAGCGGTTTTCTTA
The DNA here is from genome assembly GCA_949628195.1 of Phasia obesa. Classification (NCBI taxonomy): domain Eukaryota; kingdom Metazoa; phylum Arthropoda; class Insecta; order Diptera; family Tachinidae; genus Phasia; species Phasia obesa. The sequence continues at coordinate 125,431,440 of OX451218.1, forward strand.
TCTTCTGTGTATCACAAATAATGAAATACAAACCGGAAAGCCGGCAATATTAGAACATTACAGCAATACTGAAATACGAGATGTTCAACTTAATAAGAAATAAATCAATAAATTTAACTGATCCACGTACACACGGCTAGCCATCATCTATTTTTTATAGATTTATGATGACTTTTATAATAAATCACAGCCAGACTTTTTAAAAAATTTAGGAAGACGGCAGCAATGTGAGAAGATTTAGGACCAGAGTCCGAAGCTCAGAGTTGCTCAGAAGTTTTGCTACCATTGCTCTAGTAGGCTGAAACGAAAAACAACGCACTTTTGTTGGCATTGTGTATGGGATTTATTTGTTTAATTTAATTATTATTTGTTTAATTTCATCTTCATATCATACTAGATATCCTTGGACGTGAAACATGCCTTTTATGTCTTTTTTAGCTTTAGGCAAAGTGGCTATGAAATGGTTCGATTAAAGTCAAACTTTGATTTTTTATGTTATGATTTTATTGAATTAAAACTGTATTCTTTTGTCCTGTTAAAAACAACAATTTACAAAAATAAAAATGTTTTTTGCTTAAAATTTTTTAAAAGAATTAAAAGGGAAAAAATTTACCACTACCCAGTAGCTGCGTCCACATATTTCACCACCCTCAGTAGTTAAGGGTTAAAGATTTTTATTGGATACATAAATACGATATTCAAGGTGGTGTAACCTATTCCATTTTTGACATAATGATAGTTCCCGAAACCAATACCAAAAATGTTCCTATTAAGCTGGGAACACATTTACCTTAATTTATTACAAATTTCCATGCCACAATTTTTTCTTTGTGGCTCTGTATAATTTATTATTTTTTTAAAGAGATTTGGTGTATTTTGTAGAATGTATTTAGTAATGAATAAAACTTATACAGTTTGCCCCTATAAGGCTAGGAGTGGGAAAATTTTAAATTATTTTTAATTACTTGACGGTGTAATAACATTGTTAACATTGTAAAACAAGACGGATTTTATGTAAGTTGAAGACACAAAAATATTTCCAACTGAAGCACTTCTGTGAAAGAAAGTTTCCTTTTTAATTTATTTTACTCACATTTGTAGGCGTTAGTTAATAAATTATAAACTTAAGCCTGTTTCTTTATATTTACCTTTTCTTAATTTTATATAAGAATAAAGTAAATTAATTTGTTTTACCACAAAGAATGCCTTTTTAAGCATTTACTGAAAGAAAAAAAAAGAAAAAAAAAATATGCCATACTCTTTATGAACACTTTACTGCTGCTGGCAGTTTATATAATTAACAACCGTAACAACGGAAACAGACAAAACAATTCAATAATGAATTCAATCATTTGTTGGTACGAAAAGTTTAGTCAAGCGTAAAATTACGTTTGGAATTTTTAATATTTTATGAAGAAACAATCGTCAATTTTAAAGTAGAAAAATGTTGCTTAAATTATCTTGTTGGAAGAGTTATCAAAGAATTTGCATTTAGTGTCAGCTTCAATGTATAAATAAAGCAAAGTTTTTAGTGACATTTATATAAAGTCTTAAATTAGTTTTGAACAAAAATATGTCTTAAGAACTGAACGAATAATAATGGCCTTTTTATCATCAGCTGTGTGATACTTTGCGCCTTCTTACTAGAACGAAATTTGCTGACATTTTTTTTTTTTTGAAATTCTTGATTTTGTTTGCAATTATGATTGTACTAAGAATAAGTTTTTACATCTTAAGTCTTCAAAATTATACTTAAATAATTTATTAACATCCATGATTTTGTTATTTAAAATCCAGAATTATTAAGGAAGCTATGAGCCGGTGGTTTCTTTGCAAAATTTAAACTTAAGAAGTTCTCTATTAATGAGTTTAGTTTACCTTACCTTGGCATCATTTTATAACCGCAGCTTGGTTAATATATAGAGTAGAAGTTTGCAACCTAAGCTAAGGATTTTATTTGTATTTTCTAAGCAATAGGCAGAAGTAGTTGACCTCCAAAAGTTGAGGTACTATTTTTATATATGTAATTTATGAATCATATTACATATATAAACATATTATATATGTAATTATGAATCGTGACGGAGCAACAAACCTGTCTTTAGGTGTCAAAATAATCGCGAAAAGGTTATAACACTGTTGCCAAAATAATGATTAAAAATTACTTTATTAATCACCTGCATAGAACTTGGAACCATCTGAAAAAAGATTATATGAATTTTAATTTTATTTGAACTATTTTTAAATAAATTAATGAATTATTAAGGCTTAAGCGATAAAGAAAAATTAGACACCAACATAATGTAATGCATTTTCTGGATCGCTACATCTTTCGCCCGCATTCTTTGTATCTATCTACAAAGTTGTTTCAATTGTAATTAATTTTCTATTTAAACAAACATTATACATTTTCCCAATTTTTCTTTAATATCATCACCTAATTTGTAATTTAATTAATTCTTTCTTAGAGAGAATAAAAACGAACTTAAGCTTGATTATAGATTTCATTGTATGTCATACATAAACAGTTCGACTAATAATAATTACAATTTTCAAATATTTTATACAATTAAATTTTTTAGAAAATTTTATAGTAAAATTTTGCCAAAATAATATAGCATTTTTTTGCAAAAATATTATAGTAATTTTTTGAGGGTGTTGTAGCTTAAGTGGTTAGCACCTTGACTACTAAGCAATGGTCACAAGTTCAATACTCAGCCATGGCAACATAAACTTTTCTGATATCTGTTAATTTTTCTTTATAATAATGCATATCATAGCGCCTTCCTTCGCCGGTATTACCACATAGCACTAAACCGCCGGCGCACAGTGGCTGAAAATCGTTTTTCGTTGGCCAAAAGTAAATTTTTTTTTGTCACCGATTTTTAAAATTTTTACGTCATTTTGTAGTTAATATATCCAAATTAAGGTAGCCAAAAAATTATGTTAAAATATTGATAATTGTGGGCGTGGCATGCTGTCAAACTCAACTTTTTTTTTAATTTCAGAAAAAGGTGTTTTTCTTTGGTTTTTTATCAAAATTAAATGGTTACTACTCGCAAGCTATCATCGATAATGGTCTGCGGTATTTTTTATAATGTTGGTAAGATTATTGTCTTTAGTTGTTGTAAGTAGACACAGTTCTAGCGTTTAATATGAGGGGTGTTATGAAATATTTATGAAACTACTATATTTTCCTCAAATTTAAACTTTAGTGGAATAGAACTTCTAGGGAACAAAAGGGAACAAGAAACGTATACAACCACGAGAAATGTGAAAGTGTCCTCTTTAAGGCTATATATACTTTTGCACCCGCCACGAGCCGCCTGTAGAACACTTTTTTTCATTTTAATGAAATTACTCGAAACAAATTCATATACAATGGTGTATTAAATTTTTACTTTTTTGCCTAAAAGTTTATTTTTTTAGTTTAGGCTACGTATAACTAAAAAAATAAATATAATACCTTCGAAAGGGTTTTATGGCTTTGTTTTGATCAGCAAAAATAAGTAATAAAATTATCACAATGGGCTCTACAGGAAGCATATGATCTCTTTCTAAATTTACCTGTTATCAAATGTTAGGGTCAACCAAAGTCATAAACAATTTTATAACAATAATTGCGACATTAAACCACTAAAGTTAAAAAACAACCCCATATTGACGCATGAGTGCAGTTTTGTTCAATTTAAGCGCTACCTGCTATGAAATTAAAGATCAGTGTGTGAAGAACATGTATCTAAAAATTTATAAAAGTACGGATTCGTTAAGGGATTACTCAGTAATAACTTAATCCTCTAAGTGTACGGATAAAACATAACAAACGCAAATAAAAATATTCAAAAGAAAATGGAGAGCTTCAGTTATAAAGAACTGGCCGAAGTGTATTTTAGAAACAAAAATCAGGAAGATTTTCTTAGTTACGTTAAAATAAAATTAAACTTAAATTCGTGTAGCACCGAAATGCAAGAGCAATTATATAATTTCGTCAAAGCACTAAAAAAACGCTACAAAGAAGTTATGTACAAAAATTTTATATAAAAAGTGCAAAGTGGTTAGAAGGTCAACTTACTGTCGCTGCAGAAACAGCAAAGCAAGATAAGGCTGGAAGACCACGCAAATCATTAGTGGACAATTGCAGCGATAGATCTAAAAGGCGGAAGCTTAAAGATATTAACGATGCCTTTGGTTCTACAAATATAAAAGAATCTTTCCTACATCAATTACGATCACAGAACCAATTTACAAAAGTGGATATCATTGAAAAAGTTGTTAAAGCTAGTCCACCGAGAACAAAACGGATTCTTAAAAGTATACCAACTCCGAATGATGCAATACAGTACACAAATGAGGAGGCATTAGCATTATATCTGGATTTGAAATTAACAAAACAGCAATATATTAAACTCAGACAGCGTGCGATTGAAAAAGGCTCAAATATATATCCAGCATATCATCACATAACCGGTGCTAAAATGGACTGTTTGCCATCAAAGGACGCTATTACAATCACACCAATTTCGGCAGAGGTACAACTACAATCTCTACTTGATCACACAGCCGCACGCTTGCTGCAATCAATAACAGGAAATGAGTGGAAGAAATACGGAAACACAAAGTTAATTCTTTTTTGTAAATGGGGATGTGATGGTTCTTCGGGACAAAAACAATATAAACAAGCTGTATGTGAAAATATTTCTGACTCAGATATGTTCATGGTATCATTTGTACCATTGCGATTGAAAAAGATTTTGGAAGATTCAGAGCCTTCGCAAACAATGGATATTTGAAAAAATGAGACACCATCTTCTACGAAATACTGCAGGCCAATCAAATTTCAATTCAAAAAAGAAACAAATGATGTTATTAATAAAGAAGTTAGTGATATCAAGGCCCAAATTACAGCACTACAGCCATTACAATTACAGTTAGATGGGCAGCAAATTGAAGTAAGCTACCAGTTAGTCCTGACAATGATAGATGGAAAAGTGGGTTAGGCTTTGACTAACACGAAGGCTGCATTCAGCTGCATTATATGCCAAGCAACATCAACCCAATTAAACCAAGTCCCAGCAAAATCATTAGATAATACCGATGCATATGAATTTGGATTATCACCACTACACGCAAGAATACGACTTATGGAACACATACTAAAAATCAGTTATGATTTGGATTTCGGGTCTTCAGGATCAATAAGAAACAACGTGACCAACAAAGAGTTAAGAAGTTCAAAAAAGAAACATGTTCAAGATGAATATCGCAAACGTGGACTGATTATAGATCAGCCAAAACAAGGGTCAGGCAATACAAATTATGGCAATACCGCAAGAAGATTCTTTTCAGATCCAGAAACAGCATGTGAAATAACAGGAGTGGATTTCAACCTTATTTTCAGATATAAAATAATACTAGAAGTACCTGCGTGCAATGAAGAAATTGACTGTAGAAAATTTGGAGATTATGCTAAGGAAACTGCAAAAATATATACAACTAACTACCCATGGAGAAATATGTCTGCAACAGTTCACAAAATCCTTTATCATGGTGTAGATGTCATTAAATATCATTTGGTGCCACTTGGAGATCTATCAGAGGAGGCTCAGGAAAAAAGGAACAAGGATTACATATTTTATAGAGAGCACAATACTAGGAAAATTTCACGGAATTCAACAAATGAAGATCTATTTAATATATTATTGGCAACGTCAGATCCGTTCATATCCAGTATTCGAAATCAATGGAAAGTGGACCATCGGGATTTAGATGAAGAGGCCAAAAAACTACTAAAGAACAGAAATAGCACAGAACAAAATATGGAATATTTGCAATTAATATTTAAGCCAAATGAATAAAAATTATATTTTCTTGTTGCTTAACCAAAAAAAAAAATTTTTTTTTGGGGGGGGGGGGGGGGTGAGGTGAAGGTAGCGGGTATATTTTCCATTCGTCATGAAAGCTTAAAAATTAATTTTTTTATGCAATCTAGGATTAGGTAATACAATTTGTATTGACACTATTTTTCATATAATATGCTATATAAACGCCCACAAAAAGGGGGCGGGGTCCAAAAATAAATTTTTATGATTTTCTGGCTCCAGGGTAAAGACCTTCTTTGACATAAAAATGTTTCATTTGCTTAACAAATTTACAAAAAAAACTTGTAAAAATGTGTAGTTTTTCAGGGGTTGGTTTAGTTCTTCTTAGGGGAAATTTTTTCCCCCTGGTCCGATTTGGCCCATTTACGAACTTAGCTTGCCCTATCCTTCAAGATATATACGTACCAAATTTCAAGGGTCTAGCTCTTTTCGTTTAGACTGAATCGTGTTCATACAGACAGGCGAATGGACGGACGGCCGGATGGAAAGACGGACGTATGGACAGACGGACATAGCTATATCGTCTTAGATTTCATCACTGATCAAGAATATATACTTTTTTGGATCTTAGAGGGATATTTTACTATGTTACACACAGAATAAACCCATATTTCACTCTGAAAGTTAAAAAAATTAAAATGTTCAACTTTGACCTCGAATTCCTTAAAAAGTCCTCAATCAATTTTAATGTAATTAAAACTGAATAAAGCTGAGCTAAATATCTATCCATTAAAAAAAAAATATTTCAATATTTTGATCGGTTCAAAAGTTACAGAATTTTGGCCAACGAAAAACGATTTTCAGCCACTGTGCGGCGAAGTAAAATGATTATAAACTGGCTATGCTAGCTTCAAACTACTTCGCCTAAATAACGCCTCTGGTGTTTTAATTATTTAAAAATAATCATAACGTGCAATAGCAGTGTTGCCAGAATTAAAGCTTTACTATCACACTAACCATCTGTCTTATCTACTACTATCCCCTTCCAAAGGGATAAATACCACATTTAATAATAGATAGGCATTAACTGCCTGATTGGTACTTCTCTTTAAAAAAAATAAAAAAAATTATAGTAATTTTTTTTAGATATTTTATACAATTTTTTTTGGAAAATTTTATAGTATTTTTTTGTAAAAATTTTATAGAAATTTTTTGTAAAAATTTTACAGTATTTTTTTGTAAAAATTTTATAGAAGCTTTTTTTTAATTGTTATTGAAAGTTTATTTTAAAAATTTTTTATCGAAAAATTTTTAAGAATTTTTTTTTTTAAATTTTACAGTAATTTATTATTTTAAGGAAATAAGTAAGCAGAAAAGGAGCTGAATATGTCACATCCTCCGTAAACCATAAGATGATATTGCCAAGAAATGCCTAGATTGGAACCCGCAGGGAAGCAGACGAGTCGGAAGACCAGCGCATACGTGGAAGCTTCAACTGACAATGGAACTTTCGAAATTGGTTTGAAGTGGAACGAAGTCAAACATCGAGCCGAAGATCGAGTTTATTGGAATCACCTTGTTATGGCCCTATGCTCCCCCGAGGAATGAAAGGAAGTTATATATACATATAAACATATGTATATCGGTAAAATTTTGAAGAAAATATTATTAAAAAATTTTACAGAAAATAGAATTTTCTATAAATATGAATTGAAATTGAATTTGATGTTTATAAAATTGAATTTAAAGTTTACAAAATTGAATTTAAAGTTAAAAGCCTATATTATATTTCATAGGTGATAGAGCTTTTTTGCAATTGTTTTACACTTTTAAAAACTATTTCTTATTTATTTTACTCAACACGGAGTCTATCGAAGTCGAAGATGCCTAAATTTTTCTAACCCTGATGCTTTAAACAAATAGACGACAGCGGCTACACTACCACAAATGCCGTTAGCTACAATCATCGCCATGTAGTCAGCTACTTTATTATATTGAAGACGACAGCTACATCAATACGGCAGCATTGCTATAGAAATATCTATTATACATACATATTTTACATTTATAAAAATAAAATAAGTTTTTTAAGAATTAATTTTATCATGTCAAAACAAATAAAAATATTCGCTCAAAACCTTTTGATTGTGAATAATCTGTAATTTGAAATTTTATGACATTTTCTTCTGTTGAATTAAATAAAATTGTCGCAAATAAAAATAAAATTTTGCTGAAATCGGCTACGGCCACAACGGTGGTTGTGTAGTCATGTAGCTTTGATAACGTCAGGATAACCGTATCTCTATAAACGGGTGTATTTTAATTTTGATAGTTGGTAGTCGGTAGCCTAATGTTGCCAATGTGTTTAATGCATAATACTTTAAACAAATAGACGACAGCGGCTACATGGCTACTCGACTACAATTGATGCCGTGCAGTCAGCTACTTAAATCTATAAGAGCTACATCGTAAACTCTCATATTGTTGTACAAATACATAGATATGAACATATGTATCAAGGCGAATATATAACAATTAAACTCGAGAGCTCAGCTGACTATTTTATGTCTCCATCTAGTAGTGTCAAAATGTACTAACATTTTTTATTTTGACAGCCTAAAATAATTTATACAAAAACAAAATGTACGTATTTTTATTACAGAGTTGTACTCTTTTTTCGCCGCGAATCTACCTTGTACCATGTATATGTATGTATGTATGTATTTTGCGTTTAAAAAAATAAAATAATTTTTCAAAAAAATACTTTAATCAAATCAAAACAAATAAATTTCTTTGATCAAGCCTTCTGATTCCAAAAAAAAATTTAATTTTTAATTTGTTTATTATCTTCTGTTGATTAAATTAAAATTGTCCCATACACAAATAGAAATTAGCCGAAGTTGGCTACAGCTACAAAGGTCTTCAAAAAAAACCTGTGTATTTTGACAGCTTGTAGTCTGTAGCCAGCTTTCGTCTATGTATTTAATGCATAAGGATTCGCATTTAATATGTTTGTCTAATGCTTTCCTAAAGTTACATAGTATACGATATTGATACACAATGTACGCTGCCATCTCGGCCGTTTTAAGGCACATTGCTTACTATCTGTATCGTGTTATTTGATTTGAATCTTGGGCAGATGATACTTCAAGTTTCCATTACCTAAGCACCTTTCTAGACTTACTGCCGAGAAGATATTGCACCAGGAGGGCCTTTAGAGATTACTCAGCCCACGTTTTGCTAGTCCATGTTATGTCAGCCCATGAAACCTGAATTTTCTTCTTCTTTCTTGCTTGCAATGGTCTCCTAGTCATGAAGAAATTATGCTCAGCATATGCCCTCCATATGCGTAGGTTAGTCTATATTAAAACTGGAGGTCTAGAGTTATCCAGAGTTTTCCCAACCTAATTTAACATATGCAAGACCTAACTAGGAGTCTTTTACAGGCCACTATCTCGAGCTCGCAAATGTCGCATATACTTTCAGATATGGAAAGCCTTATCCGTATGCCTGTCAGGCAAATGTTGTCAACTGTCTAATAATATTTTCTGTCATCAAAGAGGTAGACGATACTGCAAACTTACGGAACATAAAACCACGTTACAAAAGACGTTACAAACTGATGCCACGGTTAACATAGTCCCCAGGAACAAAACGTACGTAATTAAAGCCCGAATTACAAAAAAAAAAAATTATATTAGGAATCCAAAATGGGGTTACATAAAAACTAAAGCCTTCAATAGCAGGCTGGAGTGCTTTAGATATCGAAAAAATGTTCTAATCTACTACTAAAATTTTGTAAATTCAAGTCTAAAATTTATTTCGTAATTTGTACTAAAGTTTCATGTTCTACGATTTTAGTAACTATGCGTTTTTCTTTCGTAAAATGTTGCATGGGAATAATTTCTCATACAGACGAAATTTGAAGTCAGGCTTAAGTTCGTTTTTATTTATTCTCTATAAGAAAGAATAATTTAAATTAAATTTTTTTCAGTGTATGAATTTATTAAAAGTAAAAATAATGACATTCGTAACCTATTTTTTGCTGAGTTCTTACTTTTGTAAAAACTTTCTAAAAACTTAATTTCTGGTTTTACTTTTTATTCACACTTCTATCGGGCTTTTTACTATATAAAAAAATAATAAGAAAGATATTTTTTGTTTTATATTTTTTAAACGTTTTTAGGTATTTTCCCCACTATTGTAATGCTAATATTGCAAGCAGTTTATTTATAATTTTTTTTTTTTTATTTTATTTTCATTTATTTTTTTGTTTTATTTTCTTCCCAAGTTGTATTGCTTTATTATGAAAATTTTCATTTATTTATTCTATTTGACAAACCAATTCTAATAGCTTTTGTGAGAAAGCAACGAACAATCGTACGACGACGCACTTGTTATACATTAATTTTTTCCCATTTAAATGCTTCAAGTTTGTTTTACTCTCAAAACAAACCAGTCTTTAAAAAAATAAAACAAAAACTTGTGATTGAAACAATGCACTGAAATGTGCTAAACTGACTATTCGAAAGAATAAAGGATGAGAGTGAGAAAGAGAAAGAAGCTGAAAAAAAACTAAGGATAAAATTAAAGTACATAAAGCTGATGACGTGGTTATGGCAGCAAATTAGAAAAATAAAAACGATTTTAGAAAATGAAATGCTTCAATTATGTTTTTTAAATAAATCTGTTCTGTTTTATACAGATATCAGCCACCTATGTATACACACCCACGATTGCTTAACGAAATAAATAAAGTTTTTTGTTTTCTGGGTATTTTGTTTATTAATTATTTACAAATGATTTTATTATGCGCTAAAAATTTCTAAATAAAACACGAGGGCCAAAATCCTGAAGAGGTGTGAGAAGGAAGCATTTTCCTTTTCTTGTTAAAGGATGTAAACAACTAATATAGCGCAGTATAATGGATTAAAATCTCTACTAACAGGACAGGAAAGTGATAAATTCTATACTATATAGTCAGTTAGCTAGATATCGGACTAATTCTCGGGTGCAGGAAAGTTTCTCATTGCACTCAACAACCAGTCAGTTATAAAGTCAGTAGTCCTAAATAATGCTGGAATGTGTTTTAAAACTTAACAGATGTGCCTCGGTCAATGAGGTAACATTAATGTTGATTAGGGGACAAATAGGCGCAGCTGGAAGTAAGGCGTCGGACCAACTTTTAAAAGCGGGATTTGCTGTATATGTCAGAACACACCAATGGGCATTTGATTGGAATTTGATTGGTTTTTGATGTTTGTGATAAGTTTTGGATTTTGGTTGCATTTTGACATATACGAGTATGTATATAGGCCAGAGCTAAGAAACTTCAACCGCCTCTACGATAAAATTCAGATGTTATCTTTCAAAACGCCGAAAAATTTAATTTTATGATCTCCTCTACCACAATAAATCGTCGGAATCCCGTAGTTTGGGCAAAAGTTTGAAATTGTAGTACCGTGTAATTTTTATATATTATTTATTGTCTCCTTCCTTCGCGCATCATCTCCCTGAGAAGCAATATCCCGCCTTCTTAGTCGAATTTACGTTTACTGAACAATTTCACTACAGTTTTGGATTCTATTTTAAGCTCTTAATGGGGTGGATGAGAAGTTCAATATCAGAGTATTTCATAGAAACGTTCTGGGTTCCCTAAGTTGTGGGTACTAAAATGATCCCTAGCAGTCTCAGACTTGGTCACAGACGGAAAGGAAGCTCGCATGCCATGTATAACAGAAAACTTGACAGAAAAGTGTGTCCACGATTAAACTTACATTGCACTGGCTCTTTACTTATAATGACCAAAACACAACACCAGTCAGGATGTGACTAATATGTGTGTATGCAGGGAGCGATTCAGGCTTGCTTCGGGCTCGATTTATTATTATTATTTTTTTTCGTTTGTTTAAGCCTGGCATGATAATTTTTTTTTGTGTGGCAATCCAGGTAAAATGTTAGCAAGGATCAACCCAAGACAGCGAGCAAGAGGCGAAGCATGAGCGAGAATGCCAGCACCGCTAACAATCTGGCCACCATAATTTAGGTTTATTTAACCCTCTGCAAAAATGCTATCTATTTGGGGAGGTTGTGCCCTCATTGGCCGACTTGTTCAATAGTGCTGTAGTTAAGTGTGAAAGACTACGAATTTTATAAAACAAATTTTTGTTCCTCATTAAAGATTGCATCATAGCTGGGAGCAACGAACGAAGTAAAATAAAAATCAAAAATCTAAAACTATTTTCTAGTCAGAATTATGGTGCCTGAGCGATCTCGGCCTCCTTCGGGGGATATAAGAAAATCACTTCTTGAAGTTTGTCTATTATTGATAGCAGAAAAAGATTGTTTAAACACACGCTTGCCTTACGGGACGATTACCTTAAAACACTCTCTCATCCTTCAGTATGCCCGTGTTTTCGGGTTTACCTATGACAGACAATATTCATCAATCATCTTCTCATATCGACCTGCTGCTTGGAAGCGATATCTACCCGCGAATTATTCATACTGGCATCCGATAGAATAAAGATCAGTCCCTGGTTGGCCAACGGGCAAATTTGTTATAATCTCGTTTTTTTATCAAAGTTGAGGTCCATCATCTGCTGCATCGTTTTTCGGAAATCGAAGAAGTACCTCGTGCTAAGCACATTTCAGATTGATGACAAATATTGCGAGGATCTTTATAATAGTATAACGTATCACAACGAAGCCGGACGATCCGTTGATTTCACTCCAAATGTACGGATAAGCTTCCTAATCAAAAGAGTCTTCTTTTGTCCCATTATAATCGCAAGGAAACGCGCTTGTGCAATTAGATTCGATATCCAAATATGATAGAGTCAAAATATAATATCTCTTACCTTTAATCAGAACAAGGTTGTTACCCCGGACTCTTCAGTTAACCCCAGTTCATACTACTTACTCTATCGTGCTCGAAAAGGGACCGATTATGAAAGTGATCTGCTTTGATATTCCCCCTAATATAATACCCTAACGTGCTGTGGTAAAGCCCAATATAAGTACCAAAAAGATCAGATACAGCATACCTCTATTTTTATAAGTTGGTTGAATAATTTTGGAATCACCTTTGCATAAAATATAAAAGTGTTTGTAAAGTACGTAAATGATTTAAAAGTAAAAAGATTTAGGTTTATTTATGCGGTTAAGAATAAATAAACACAAAATTTATTAAGAGGGCTTTTGTTTTTGGGCACTTTTTTAGTATCATGACAACAAAATTATTGCTATTGTTGTTGTATGTGTTGATGAAAACATCAAAATCATTTCCATTTTAAAATAATTTTTAATTCCACAAAATATGAAAATAAAACAAAAATTTATTTGAATGTCAAACAAGTATTTCTCCTAGTCTTTTGTTGTGAATTCAATTTATCTTTATTTCATTGAGTTTGTTGTAATTTTATTTTTTTGAACACAAGTAAATTTACTTTTTAAGTGCTTGGCTGCCCCGCCCCCACTTCTTATTTAATTAAAATTTTGCGGCAAATGGAATACTTAGGAGTTTATACTTAAATATTAGAGATTAAAACTGGAAACCACGACAAAAAAAAAAAAAACAAGATATGCCCTTAGGGTCATGACGAAAAAACAATAGAAAAATTAGTAAAATAATAGAAAATAGCCATTTGCATAAAACAAGGAAATAAAGACTCGCAAAGCAATGCTTAGAAAACTACAAAAACTAAAATGCAAGAAAATTAAGCAAATATTTCTCTTATGGTTTTATTTAATTTTAGAGATTTTAGCAGAATTTTGCAGTTTAAAATAAACTGCAGGTTATCATGGAATATTTCCCAACTAACAAAATTGTTTGATATTCCTAAACTATCTGGCAGAAATAATTACTAAGAAAGCAGATCTGTATATGAATTCTGCAAATTTTTTAACCAAAAATAAATGAAGACGTAACTTGAGAAATTACAATTTGCTTCTTTTCGTTAAACTACTGAAGGAACTGTGCCCTGTTGTTTGCATAAAAATTATATATAAAATAAAATATGAAGAAAAATATATTTTTTTTGTTGCCCCAGTAGACGAGTAGGTAGTGTGGTACAGTGTGCTAGTCTATCGGTCTATGAGTTGCAAGTTCGGTTCCCAGCAAAGATTCTGGGTGCTTCACTACAATGAGTGAGTGAGTTACTATGCTCGATAAATTAGGTAAAGATATGATTTTTAAATGTATTGTAACATATAGAAAATAAATAAAATTAATTAATAAGTTATAAAAGTATTTCTATGCAAATGTATCATTTATGATAGAAGCTGGATGCATTGTTAAACGTATAATTATTTTGTAGTGATCGGAATCCCAGACCACTAACTTCATTGGTCCCTTTTCCAACCTCGTCCTTCCTCAATGATATCTAGTATCCAACTGCTCTGGAAGCAGACCACTCATTTCATTAATCCTTTTTCGACTTCCTACGTTCCTAAATGATTTCTATTATCGGACAGGAAATTTAAGAATACCTTACTTTCATGGAGTCTCTTGCTGACACTAGCCTTTTACTCTAGACTGTAGTGATTTCAGACTGACGACTGATACATGTCGAAATTCTTCTCCATCACAGAGTCCATAGTAGTTAATAACATTTGCTTATGGATAAGGTATCCCTAAGCATCCCCATTTAATATATGTGTGCCCGTTGTCCAAAGCCTTTTTATGATAACCTACTTCTAGCCACGATAGTACTACAGAGTCCTGTCACTTAAGTACTTAGTCATCTTTAGGCACCTAGATTGTCAACTTGTAGTAAAAAATAGCAGAGTCTTTGATGGGAATCGAACCCACAAGCCCGGACTGATAAACTAGCACATTACCTACTATCCCACCGAGCTAACCAAAGTTAAACGTAAATCTTTTGTTTTTGGTACGTACATGCGTATACCGGGTAGTCCAAAAAAGTGTCTGTTGTAGAAATTAAATAAAATTGGAATTGATTAGAAGTAAAAATATTTCCATTATCTTTATAACACGCATTTATTCATGTGACTTCTTACTGGCTTCGCAGTGTCTTATCCTTTTTTTAGTCAAATTTTCCAAGAATTGGTTGGCGGTTTTTGGCCCTATCCCACGAATAGCTGGACGATATTATTCTGAAGGTTGTGTACTGTTTCTGAATTATTCGAACAGCATCGGTTTTTAACGGTACACCAGAAAAAATTCAAATGAGTCTATTAACAGCGCCAAGACTGCTCATAACACGAACCGAATTAACCCTAGTCCTTATACCCCACTTTTATTACGTGGACGTACAGGTACCAAGTACAGGTGTGGCCAGTAGTAATTATTCGCATCTTTCGTTTCGTATTTAATATATTAAGAAATCATTGAATGTTCAAAAAAAAAAAAACAAAAGGAGGAGTGGATGTTGTGGACCAACTACTTAGAGAATATACTTGCCAAAGACAGACTAAGCATTGGCCATTATCTCTCTTTTTTAATATGATTGATTTGCTAGCATTGTCAGCGTATATCTTATACTTTGAAAATAATAAAAACTTCCCTTATAGTAAGCTTAGACGCAAACGTTTTCTTCACCAGCTTGCCAAGGAGCTATGTATGCCATTCATTGAAAGCCGGTCAGTCAGTGTTCAGGTAATGCGTAACTTTAACACGAAACTTGACATAGCGAGCTATATAAACACGGCCTTAAATGAAAAAGTTGACCCTACAACCTCAACGAGTGCAGCAGCGGCTTAGCGAAGAAAAAATCCAAGTAGGAAAATGCTATTTGTGTTATATTCACGGCGAACACAGAAGACGCATTCGTAATATGTGATCTGAATGTAAACGGCCAATATGTGTGCAACATTCGAGGAATTTTATTTGTATGCAAAACTTGCAATAATGAAGAAAAAAAATAAAAAAGTTAAGTTTTAAAAAATAAAATAAGTAATAATAAATAAAATAAATTTACATCACCACAAAAAAAAAACAAAGTCTTTAATAAGTGGCCACATCTGTACTTGGTACAGATACCGTTCTTGGGGGTCTCGGATTAAGAAGCTCATAGATCCTCAGTGGTTTGTCCTAGGATAGTAATTGAGCTGTCAGTTGACGCAGAATTTTGCCATTTTCTTAGATACGAAATTTCAGTAGAAAAGTGTAAGCCATTTACGAGGTGCATTACTCTAAAGTGTCAGTGGCCTCACCTGTACTCGGGTATAGGGACTAGGGTTAAGAGCACCAAAGATGGTTTATTTGGCATAGTGGGTGATGATTATCCATTGAAAAACTAATTTACGCCATACAGAAAATAAAATTAAAATTTTCTGTGCATGTTAGCCTAATGACGTCACGAAACTGCCTTCCTATTGGCTAATATTTCTGATTTATGATATAAATATAACGTATGAAAGTATTAATGTAAATTATGAGAATTTAAATATAAATTATAAGAGTTTATTTGCAGGATTGCAAATTTTTCCCTATTACTTGCCTTTACTTGTACGATGTGTAGGTTTTCCGATTCCCAATCCCCAGATGAGGAAATTTGTGTTTGTTTCTATAGCCGCCGAGATCAAAATAAGCATCGCTAGAGAAGATGATTTTTCGGCCAAATTCGATGTCCGGCTGGAGCTTTAATAAGAACCAAAATGAGAATCCGATACAAAAGTCAACTGGACATTGCACAGTGGGGCAGAATCAAAATATTTTGGAAATACCAAAGCCATTTGTAAAGAAATAGGCCGAATGATATATGACTGATATTGACGTGAGTACCATCCGATTCCCAGGGGTGCCTCGCACCTGCAAATTCTTTTAGAGCATGGCATTTCTTAAATTTTTATACATTAATTTAATTAAACATGGTCTTAAAGGCGTAGTTAATACCTACAAAGTGATATATTACTCAATAAATTATGTTCTAAAATGAGCGAGTTATAAGCAATTTAGAATTAAAATTTTTGTTATTTCGATACCCTGTCCATTTTTTTTTCAAAATCTTAAGTACAAATTTTAGCAAATTTTTTGGATTTTTTTTCTCTTAGCGAGCTAAATTTAAAATATTAACAAATTTTCAGGGTTTTATACTTTCTGAGTTAAAAACTAAACGATTCTCAATTTAAAAAATCCAAATTTATTGCATTTTTGTGTATTTTAGCCTAACAAGGGACATCAATCTTTTCTAAATAGAAAAAAAAATGTTTTTAAAGAATATATAAAGATTTTATAATTTTGTGTAAGCTAAATATATGTATGTGTCTACGAATAAACTAAATTTCGTGTAAAATTGATCACCATTGTAGAAGATGGAGGTCCTTCAATTTGACCTGTGTAATATTGAAATTTTGACTTTAGGGATTGAAAAAAGAAGATTGCTGTAATAAAGCTCCCAATATATGCTCCCAATTATTGCTGAAAATATTTTATGCGCCCTAGTCCATATGTGAACTTTATAGGCAAGAGACTAAAAATACCAATTTTGCGATTTTCGGTCTTTATTTGGGATTTGTGGAATTTTCCTTTTTGGGGTTTTTAGTCTTTATTTTGGGATATGTGGAATTTCCTTTACCTAAATGTTGCAGATTTTTTACTATGATGCATAATTTTATTTTCCTCAATGGTGTAACATTTTTAGCGAATTTTTTAAATTTACAGATAATATTAATAAATTTTTTATTAATGTTATATTTTTCTTGTGTATATAATTGTAGATGAGGTAATCTGCCATCAAACAAAAACACATTCCGCTCAATATCTTTATTAAGTGCAAAACGATGTGCTTTTAAATATAAGTGTTTCCATATTTATAACACTTTTATCGGTTTATGTTAACATAACAGTAGTATAACGTAAAATAAATCAGTAAAATAAAGTGTGATAAACAACCAGACGGAGTGTTTTCCACTATCATGAGTATCATGAGTCTTAGAAACTTTTCGGACAAACTTGTATACAGTATTCGTAGTAGGTGTTACACTTTGGCCAAAACCTTTTTTGACAAACGCATAGTTTGCAATATATTTTCAAAATCTATCGACGTCAAAAAAATATATACATTTGAACCACCCGTTACTCATGTGATAGGCTTTTGACAGCAAACAATTGTTATAACAATAAACTAATGAATCTCTTTCAATAACGTAGTTATTATAGTCGACGAAGTTTTTAATTAATATTAAAAGGTAAAAAACAAACAATTAAAGTTAGATTTCGGTATGCCATTCAACATCAATTATACATATTTGATATTAAGATATCTCATGTTTGTCTTACCTTATCTCTCCTCGCCAGGTTAATGTAACCATCGGTCGAAGATTTTCTCAGCAAAAATTGTGTATAAAACTGTTTTATTTTTTATTTTATGTTTGTGAATATACAATTTTTTCCTTTTATTCTTATCTCTGCTACGATATCCGTTTCCTATTACGTGATTGATTAAAAACACATAAACGGTGGTTAAATTAATTTTCTTTAATTGATTTAATATTGTGATTTTTTTTCTCTCTGTATAGTTTATTTTTGTTCGTTCATTCAGACAGCTGGTAAACTTTCATTATATTTATTCTACACTTTATAGATTGTGTGGTATATATTTCTTTGGATAATGTTTTAATTTACTTTCCAAGACTGGCAAATACTCACATACACAAGTACATTTCACCAACAACAGATGCAGATATAAAAATATTTTATAGAAAATAAAATCTATTCAACCATAAAATAATAACAAACGGAAGAAAAATGTGGAAAAGAATTTGTGAAAAACTAGTTGACGGCAAGAGAAATAACAGTAAAATAAGAAGAAAAAATTATAAAAAAGAATTGCTATTGAATTTCTACAATTTGCAATTGGATATTGATGATGACCAACTAATGCTACCCATCAGCAACATTTTTATCAGGAAAATCATCTTGACATACGCACGCACTGCCATATTTATTCATTGACTATTTATAGATGCCTCTATCACGATAAGATGGCCCACCACCGTCCACCGTCATCACATTCATTACGAGTAACACCAATTGAGCCATTGCTTTGAGTGGCAGGCAGCAAATCATATTGTCTCCGTTATTGTCTTCATTATTGCCTTAATATTTATCATTCATTTTATTTTATTGAAGCTATTTTTACTTCTTTATAGTTTTCTGATACATTAGCATTGATTTGATATCGCTGATATTTAGGAAATTCAAAAAAAAAATAAAAAAATAAATTTTTTATATTCTATGTACGAGTACATGTCCTAGAAAAACTTACTGTCGATATTTTAATAAAGACAATTATTAGTTCCTGTTTTCTATGTTACATTTTATATTGGAATTTTAATGTTGGCAAAATAATATTTCAGGGCGGGATCGATGAAACTATGTTTGCTCATTTTAACGACATTTTTCTTTACAATTATTTTTTTTTTAATCAACATACTTCCGACCACCTGTAATAATAATGAGTTTATTTTGGCGTTAAGGGGGTTTTCTTTAAATTAATGATTATTCAGGTATACAGCCTCCATTTCCTGTACATGATTCATTTAAACGATAAGTGTTGTAAAGAGTGTTTTTTATAGAACTTTAAGTTGGCATTACTTTTCGAGATGGCGACCGAATTAACAGCTGTCAAGTGATTTATTCTCAGTTTGATTTGCCAATTCATAATGAATAGTGCAATTTTATTTCGAAAATATTGGTTCTGTGTGGAAAACGTATCGCGCACTATCATAAGCGAATTTTGTTTAGCGATGAAACGGACTTCTGGTTGAATGGCTACGTCAAAAAACAAAACTGCCGCATTTGGAGTGAAGGTAGTCCTCAAGTGTATGTCGAAACACCGTTACATCCAGAAAAACTGACTATTTGCTGGACTCTATGGGCTGGTGGAATCATTGGCCCGTACTTTTTCAAAAACGATGGTGGCCAGAACGTTAAAGTCAATGGTGATCGGTATAGAGCCATGCTCTATTGAATAAACATGATGTCCAGAAGATGTGGTTTCTACAAGACGGCGCAACATGTCACACAGCTCGGTCCACAAGAGATTTATTGAAAGACACGTTTGGTGACCGCCTAATTTTACGTTTTGCACCTGTCAATTGGCCTCCAAGATCTTGTGATTTAACACCGCTAGACTTCTTTCTATAAGTCTATGTATAAGCCATTTGGAAGACGACATTCGCCGTGTTATTGCCGATATACAAATGTTGGGAAGAGTCATAGAAAATTGGACTTCCAGATTGGACTACATCCGTGCCACTCGTGGCGGTCATATGCCAGAAATCATATTTAAAATGTAATGCCACAAGATTATCTTTCGGATAAATAAAATTCATGCCAATCGAATAATCCATCGTTGTTTTATTGCAACTTAAAGTTCTATACCTCTATAAAAAACATCCTTTAGTAAATAATTCTTGCAAAAAACAGGCATCAAAACATATAAATCTGAACTAAAATAAATCATTAATTTTAAAACAAAAATTCCAGATAAACAATATTCACGAAAATCACTTATAGTATGGGTTGCCCTTTAGTTGTTTATTATACCCTTCACCGTGTGTAATTTCTACAATATTCATTTCCGACCCCATAAAGTATATATATTCTGGATCCTGGATCTGATTAAGCGATGTCCGTCTGTCCGTCCGTCCTTCCGTCTGTCCGTGTTAGTGTTGTAATGTCATTTGCCAAGGCACCAGAAGAGGTACAAAAAATTTAAGCACACCAATCTGTCAGGCATAGTTTAGAAAATTTGGTATTGCAATTCAGTAACATCGGATCATTCCTGTAATGATTCTGTTTTGCCTTTTTTGTCAAATAAATATTAGACTGCGACAGGTAGATCACAAGGAGTGCATACAGATCTCGGAGGATCCATAACCCCCTGCGAGGGGCGATTTTTGTTTGTTTTTAGATTGGTAGAGTTTTTCTGCTTTGATTTGTATTAGAGACCATAATAGAAAGGAATACACATAGAGGTAGACAATGGACCCACAGGGTACCCAGTTATAAATAGGAGCAGTTAAAAGGACCCCCCATGTGTCAATATGAGGAATTTTTTTTTTTGGAGGGATTTCTTTTTGCTTTAGTCTGACCATTCTAACTCAATATAGATTGCAGAAAGGTCCTAAATTTAACAAAAGAATTTCAATAAAATTTAAAAAAAAATTAAAAAAGAATTTACAAAACATTTTTAAATAGATATTTTACAGAAAAATATTCGAAAAAAATTTTTTTTTAAATTTTCGAAAAACATTTTACAAAAAATTTTTAAAAAATTATTTTTACTAAAAATTTTTACACACAATTTTCGAAAAATTAAAACAAAAATTTCAGTATTTCTTTGAAAATGAAAATCATGACTGTAACATAACATATATTTAATATTAAGAATACACATATGTATGTATGTATGTGTGTATATAGAGAAACATATTTTTTTAAATGCGTTTGATTTTTAAATAGATGATATCTCTGTTTTAAAACCTAGATACATTAAACACATAGACATTATCAGGATACCGACTACAAACTGTCAAAAATAAAATACACACGTTAATAGGTAAACGATTATTTTGAAGCCAATATAGCTACATGTATACACCACCTTCATTGTGGCTATCGTCAACTTAAGCTAAATTCTATTTTATTCAACAAAAGAAAATGTCACAAAATTGTAAATTACAAATTCATATACAAACAAAAAGTTTTGGAGGAAATATTTAAAAGTTTTTGAAAAAGTTATTTAATTTTATAAAAGCAAAATAAGTATTTCTACAACAATGTCAGAGTTTACGATGTAGCTGTCGGCTTTTTTCTCATATGACTTATTTTAATTTATGTAAAGAGTCAACAATATGGATAATGCTGTACACATGTCTGTATAAATAAAATCACCGTGGTGACGGGTATAGAAGATTCGGCACGGCCGAATATAGCACTTTTACTTGTTTTTTGTTAAGTTTTTTCTTTTCTCTTAATTTTAATAAGAGAACTATAAATTATTGTTGTAAGCCTAGGAAACTGTGGCAGGTAGAGTGTAGAATCTGAGATAAATGAGTGTTTTCGAGTTAAAGATTGGTGGTTAAGAAGCGAGTTCCGCATACCTCCAAGGTAAAAATCCTATATATTAAAAACTTTATCAGTAGCAATTTCTAAGTTTAGCACAGGCTTATCTGAGAAAAACGTGCTTTTTCGAGTTTAATAATTTTACTTCCAAGTGCTTATTTTATTTGTTTGATCATTAGGTATTGGAGCTCATAGCTAGTATCAAATAAAAGCCAATATGTATTTATAACTCTAATTACATAGATGCCAAACCACAGTCCAAATAGATTTACATAGAAGCTCTACCCTACCCCTTACGTCAGCAGCCAGGCGCCACGGTGAAGGGGCCGCAAGCTTGTGTAAAGGAGAAAGAAATATTGCCGTCGGCGTTATTGATAGGAGAACGAATATTGAATATTTGACGAAAATTTCGAATGTAATCAATGACTATTAAAACAAACAATAAAAAGTCGTAAAAGAACACATACTTATGTATGCTCTACTCGTGGCGCAATGGTTGCCGGGTGAAACACCGTTTTTCAATTGTACGATGAATGCGGGTGTGCGAATTAAAAACGGCTAACTATTGAAAAGTTAGTATTGGTTCTTTCATTGCCCACAAAGAAGTAATGAAGAAGTAAAATACAAAAACTATAATATAATATTTGAAATTACCAAACCATAAACATTCAGTAGGATTATTACGAACTGAATAATTTTTTACTATCATGCCTAAAAAACTCTCTGAAGCACAAAGACTTAATTAGTAAGAGAAGAGGAGGCACTTCCTATTTTGCTCTTTCTAGTTCTTTGGCTGTCATCAGTGAACATGAATACACTTAATGAAGTTGAAATACTAGTAATACCAGATTCAGATTCTAATGACGAAGATATTAATGAGAATGCAGCTGACTGTTGGCTTAATAAATTCGGATCTATCCTCTTAGCCAGAAACAAAAATAAAAACGAAACTAATGAGTTAATTTTTAAAGGGCTCTTGCCATTAAGGGCTGATAATTATTATCCAAAAATTACCCAAAACAGATATTTTTGTAATCAACATCAGCTTCGTTGTGGGGAAAAAATAAAACGTTAATGTTTACCATTTCAGATTTCATTGACACTTTTTTCACTTAAATTCTTTGACTCCCTGAATCGAAATATAATTTAAAAAAATTCTATCACTTATAATTTTTTATATTAACTACCTAATATGTAATCCTTTTGTAAATATAAGTATAAAATAAATAAAATTATATGGGAAATATAAATTTTTAATTGTGTAGGGAGCCAGATCACAATCTCGCCCCGGGCGCCAACTTACCTCGGATCGGTTCTGTCAACAGCTGCATACCTGGCTAAGTTTAGGAAAATACATGAATCTTTATTTTTAAGTACAAGTTTGAAAATAGCACAATAATAAAAGAATAATTAAAAATAGAAGATTCATGCATATAAACATACATACAACATATACATGAATCTTCTACAACATTGAAAAATTAAAAGGTTTCAAAATTTTTTGTGGCAACTATTGCAATTCAACTATTACCTTCAAATGTAAACAGTTTATAGCTCCAACGGCCTTTTGTGTAAATTAAATAAATATAACAAGACATTTGTCCAAGTTATCAACGCCACCTTTACCTCTGTTCTAACCTAATATTACAGGGTTCTTCTTTAGACCTTCTACTTCGCTTCTGTTATTTATTGTGGACTACAACAGACTTGTTGGTTCTTCTTTTTTTATGGTGTACCTAGCATGGATAAATGGCTGCTCAAATTGTAGTTGGTTAAAAGTTGTCAATAGTGACGTTGGCTCCTGCTATGTAATTGCTACTTTGTTTATTGTTTAGCATCAAATTATGTCCATTATTGCTGCCGCTTTTTTAGGGTTCCGAACACAAAGTGTAAAAACGTAACCCTATTGTTTTCGCTACAATATCTGTCCGTCTGTCAGCGTCTTTTATCTCTGGAACCGTAATAGGTAGACTCTTGAAATTTTCACAGGTGATGTATAGCTGTTGCCGCTATAGCAACAAATACTAAAACTTATAGGGTGAACTGTAGGAGGGATACACTTGAAATTTACAAACAGTTATTAAAACTTAGTTCACCATATAAACAAGTATAAAAAAATAAAACTAAAAATTAAAGGCTGTTCCGATAGTGGTGTGATTTGCATGTATAAGGCCTAAGTTTTGAACCATAATAGGTAGACTCTTAAATTTTCACAGAAGGTGTATAGCTGTGGCTGCTATAGAAACAAAAATTAAAACTTATAGGGTGTTCCGATAGAGAGGTGTTATTCACGAAAATGTGTTTATTACTTGAACTGTAGGAGGGATACACTTTAAATTTACAAACAGTAATTAAAACTTAGTTTGCTTTATAAACCGGTCTACAAATTAAACCTAAATATTAAAGGGTGCTCCGATAGTGGCGTGATTTGCATGTTTAAGGGCTACGTTTTGAACCATAATAGATAGACTCTTGAAATTTTCACAAAAGGTGTATAACTGTGGCCACTATAGCAACAAATACTAAAACTTATAGGGTGTTCCGAAAGTGACGTGTTATATGCCCTTATGTCTTTATGTCTTGAGCTATAGGAGGCAACCACATAAAATTTGCAGACAGTAATTCAAACTATGTTCGCGTTATAAGAAAGTATACAATTTTAAACCTAAAAATTAGAATGTGTTCCGATAGGACGTGATTTGCATGTATATGGCATAAGTTTTAAACGATAATAGGTAGACTCTTAAAGTTTTTACAGGAGGTGTATTACTATAACCACTTTAACAAATAGTAAACATTAAGGGGTGTGCCGACAGTGACGTAATATACATGCACAATTTTTTAACCATAATAGATAGACTTTTGAAATTTTCACAAATGTTGTATTACACAGTGCAACACGGAAAAAAATAACCATATACGGACACCACTTCGTGATAAAAGACCCAAAAAAATACCCCTGTCTCTCAGTTTTGCCCAAAGTCCTCCAGGTTTTTTTTTATGGGCCCTCAAAGATGTGGGGCCTCGATGTCATTTTTGCAAAAAAATGATCATTTACTAAAACTCATATTCTGCAAACCGTTTGAAATTTTGATATACTCTCTGAGGCAAAATTGTAGCTCTTGTCATAAGGAAACATATAAAATCAAAAAACTTCATCTTCAAGGTCAAAATCGCAAAAAACTTTAAAAAATTCAATTTTTTTTACCTTTTTTCCCCTGTTCAGTTCCATAGGTAGCAAACAAAAATGAACCTAAGATCTCAATAAACAACTTTCTAGAACATATGAACTTCCTAGGAATGATTCTTAACACCGTTTAGGTAGCGCTTATGTAGCCGCAAAAGTGAAAAATTTCCCGAAAATATTTAAATTCTTTTATGACGTAGTGGTGTCCGTATATGGTTATTTTGCCATGACTTAAAAAATTACACAGTGTGTTACTATGACCCCTATAAAAACAATACAAATTTAAAGGGTTTTCCGACAGTGACGTCTTTTGTTTGTATAACGACATATTTTTTGAACCGTAATAAGTAGACTCTTCCAATTTGTATAGAAGATGTATTGCCATGGCCGTTATGACAATTACTAAAAATTAAAGGGTGTTCTAACAGTGATATGTTTTTCACGTATAGTAACTTTTTTTTTTAATAGTAATATGTAGACTCTTGATATATTCATAAAAAGAGAATTGCCACGGCCGCCATAGCAAATAACAAAATTGAAGGGTGTTCCAACAGAGACATGATTTTTACTTAAATAGCCTTACTTTTTGAGCCGTAATAGGTAGCCTCTTTAAATGTTTACAGTAGATGTTGTACTTCGGCCGCTGTAACAGTTACTAATATCTTAAGGGTGTTCCCTTAAGTGTATTACCATGGCCGCTATAACAAAAATTGTTAAAACTTAAAGGGTTCCAATAGTGATGAAATTATGACTTTAATTTTAAAATTAAAGGGTGACTCATAAGACATGTAAAAATTAACAACTTGAATTTTTAAAGTTCTACTAAACATAGTACGGAACCCTAAGTGTGTGAGTCTTACTCGCACTTGACTAATTTATTTATTTATGTTGTTGGTGTGTATTTCCGTTGTCAAAAGAAATCTCAAGGGCACATAAAAATCACTTTTCGCTGTTCTTTTTCCATTATTTCCGAATAATTATGGTGCACAGAAATTAATAATCTGAATGTCTGCAGAATAGATAGCTCTTCTCTACTTCTTCCAGATCTCAATATGCTGCAGGTAAGGCACCACCAGGCTGTTTGTTTCATATTTACCTATATAATTTTCTCTATATTTAGACGTTATTTGTTATTCTCAATAATAACACATATAAAAAAATCAAAAACATACTTAATAACACAAAATTGCCATATAAAAAGTATGTGTATGCTGCTGTTGACGTACGTATAATTTTTCTGCTGTTGACATAATGGTTAAAGAGTTTGTGAACCAGAAGGAAACTTTCGCTTTAATGGAAAAACATAAAACGAATACAATAATATGCGACGAGTTCTAAACAATGTTTACAATAACTGTTTTCCAATAAATTATAGTTTATAAAAAGCGAAGGAAAAAATTACTCCAAAAAGCCTATCACTATCGGAAACATCCTTACTGATTTTCCAGTGGCGATATCCTTTTATAGTTCCAGTATTTCTTGCTTTGACCAAAGCAATATTCACGCAAATATTATTTAAGAATTGTCCCTCCGCTCTTTTAATAATTTAACTTTAGTGGTTAGTCTATCTTCAATCAACACGTGTTAAAGGGTATTTGTTCGTTGTCTAAAGTATATCGTCTTTATTTTGTAGGGCGATAACGATGTTGAAAACTGTCACTTAGCCTTTTACTCTCGACTATATTGATTGGTATTGATGGTAATTGCTAAAATTTGTCTAAGGCTAGGGTCTCCACACAGCATTTATATTTAAGATATGATTGTCCGTGATACAAAGCCTTTATAAAGGGTGGTTAAATTGTACGGGCCGATGTTGATTTTGAATAAAACACAAATTATTTAGGAAATTATTGTCATTTCTTTTTATTTTGATAATATTGGTATGGTTTAATTACGTATGGAACAAAATATCGGCCTCCATCCGATGCTCCAGATTTTCGATGATGCTAAAGAATAATTGAGGTTCTTTGTGTGGCAAGTGACACCGTCCTGCTGAAACTACATATCGTCCACATCCATATCTTCCAAATCGGGCCATAAAAAGTTCGTTATCATTCACTGCCTGATCGGCCTCATTTTGGAAAAAATACAGCCCGATAAAGCTGCCAGCCCATAAACCGCACCAAACAATCTTTCTATGTGTGTAAATTGGTTTCTCGACAATCACTCTTTGATTATCCTTCGCCCAATTGCGGCAATTCTGCTTATTGACGAATCAACTGAGGGGAAAAGGTGCCTCATCATTGAAGATGATTTTCTTCGAAAATTAATCATTCACTGTTGCCATTCACTGCCACCATTTTGAGTTAGTCTGAAATTGAGAAATGTCATATTGAATGCAGAAAAAAACTTGACGCTTAGATGTGGTTCACATTCAACATCGGCCCTTAAAATGTAACCACCCGATATTAGCCAGACTGCTGAACATCGACACAAAATGTGCTCTGCCATCTTTATCTTTATCCAGGCATAGTCTGCAAGTATCATCTTATCTCGAGTTTTCACTTGGCCAGATAATACCTGAATTTTTGTGACCTGCCACTAACGCAGTTTAACATTTGTAGCCACCGGGAATATAACCAAGCATCTTCTTGATCTTTCTGCCAACTTTTAGTGCAAAATACCGGAGCCTTTTGGTGAGAATCGAACCCACAACCTCAGACTAATAGACTAGCATACAATCTAGTAGCATATTAAGGCACCCACCACTATTTTAGTAATTAAACTTCATGGGTTAGCCATCGTCTTGCTCCTATTTTGATCTACACGTCTTAAACGGATTTTTTGTTGTGTTGGCCGTCGATTTAGTGCTTTAGAGTATACCGGCGCATAAGGGCGCTGTGATATATATATATATGTATATGTACTTGTAAAAGTAGAAAATATAGTAGGCCGGGTGCTAATTACCTAATCTAGAGCACCCTGAACTGTTAACTATCGATCGTAAATATTATGTTTGTAAAATTTGTAGCGTGGAGAGTGTGAAAAAATCTATATTTTCGTGTTGGCTCTGATTAACAGCACATTTAAAATATTTTACTCTAAAGACCATTTCTATCGAACAAGATATAGTTTATTTCTTCCTCACTACAATGACTAACCAAAAGACTATTTGATTAATTTTTATTTAATTCGTTTTTCAATGATTTCTTTCGTGTTGGTTGGTTGGTTGACATGAATGGTTTAAAGATTGACACCAATATTGAGTACAATTGAAATATCGAAACCAACAATTGAATTGCAAATAATTAAACTCAATTATGCGTTAGTTCGTTCTTTTATTCACATGATGTATGGAAATTCTTGTAAGAGCCTAAACGGCATTGTTCAGTGTGATGTTTGAAATGTTTTTTGTAAGACAAACATTTTCACACGCTTTAGCTTTGAGGCGTTATTTAACCAGCCAACAATTATGGTGTATATAAGGATAATAAAAGATTATGCATGAAATTTGTGTGTTTTAAAGTTAAATCATCATTATCATCATTCTAGACATTTCTAACACCATGGGCAAGTTGGCAAATGATTTTTATGTCTTTCCTTTTGTAGTTGGGTTGGTTATAACTTTATTGAATTTTTTTTTTTTCTTCATTTTAATAGTTTCATTTGAAATGTGTTTTTTCTTAAAAGTTGCATGATTGTTCATTCTTGATTAAATGAATAATACATTTCCGAAGAATTTTCTCAATGAATGGTTATTTAGACATTTTAATAGAGCTTCTTCTTTTTTTATTTGGGAATTCAATTTTGATATTTTTGCTAGGGTTTTTTTGTTTCTTTTTTTAATCTCTTTATACTCTACATGATTTAAAATTATTAAAAATAAACTCAATTTTTTTATAAATAATATTTTCAATTCTATTTTCTGTTCTAAAGTGTCACTTGCAGCAAAACAAAGTTCTTAACAAAAACGACAGAAGGAAAAACATCATCAACCTAAAATGCAAAAGTTTACTTTCATAAAAATAAATATAAATAAAATGCACAACTATACCTAACCAAACCTCTTTTAGTTAAATCCTTTTGCTTTCAGTCACATCGTGACAATTTGTTAGTTTTATTGAATGCAGAAAAAATTAACTGAGGCAAGGTGATGAATGCCACAAGTTAATACCAACGACATTAAGAAGCAAACAACCCAATAGATACAAACAAAAAACATTTGGGCCGGCAACCATTGGCAATGGGGCCAAAATATAGAGAAAAGTTCTTAACCTAAGCCTAAATAATCTTCTTCTTCTTTAATTCAATACTTTTTTGTCATTTTTTTAACCCCACCAGTTGGATTCCCAACTAATTGGTAATTATTACTGTAAGCCATTGATGATAACGTTTTCGCCAGTGTAATTTTCAAAACAGTAGAGAGCACTCTTATTTGCAAGAAAGTAAAGACCACTGGTGGTTAAGTTCACCATTAATTTTTTTTAAGGTTGTGGGGATACCTGAAGAATCTCTGATGGATTTTTCTCAGTGTAGATGCAACAATTTTACTTATTAATATGCCAATTAAGCTTAAAATAAGCTGGGTTACTAATAAGAAAATTATGATTAATCCCTTACTGAAATTTGCATAATTTGCAAGCGCCGACTAAAGCTAATATTATAAATGGACAAATCAAACGGATTACAAATTATAATAGAGTTGTCAAATTAGTTGCGCTATTAGAAACAGCAATTTTTAAAAAACACATTTTTATATTACAAAAGATCATATTCATCAAAATGACCCAACTAATTGGCAACCCTAAACGCCTGGCAGTAAGCAGCTCAAAATCATTATTATCACCGCGAAAGAATATGTGGTCTTTCTTCCTCTTTTCTTACGCTTCTTCAGATAGATCTCCTATTGGTAGCATATTGTGTTGAATTACTTGTGACGTTTTGAAATTTAAATTTTGTTTGTAAAAAAAGAAATTTAAAATAAAATATATCTCGATACGGAAAATTTAAGTATTTATACTTCTTGTCCTGTGTGATCAAACCACAGAACAGGAACTCGCTATTTTGGAATCATCTTCTAATTATTCTATTTTTTTTTTTTTTCTTCAAAAAATGCATTAAAAGTATTAATTCGCATGTAAAATTAATCGTCTGATTCCATCGCAAAACAATGAAAATTATTAAAAAAAAAATCGCTTTACTCAATATAGCATGCACTGTGACATCTTGTAGTAAAAGTATCTGTGGTTGGTTTTAATTTAAAATTATACAACTAACTTAAGTTAAATACAATGAAAATACCAATAAATTATTAAAATTAAAAAAGAGGAAAAAATATTTCAACTAAAAATGTATAATAATACTTATTATGCAGCAACAATAAAACCAGAAACATTAAAAAACACGTATTTTATAGGAAACAGAAAGTTCTAACAAAATCTTTTTACATTCGAACTTTTTTTCGAAGCGTATAAATGTTTATAAAAATTTAAAAATATTCCATATAAAGTAATTTATATTGAAGTTTCAAAACTTTTTTTTACATTAATTTATATTGACATGAAGTGTATAGGAAAAAAGGAAATCAGGCAAGATACGCTCATGTGCTAGTGAAATGACAGGAAATAACAAAAAAGGGTTAATTAGTTTGTGATGGAAGGAATAGTAAGTTTAAAAAACCACTTTACTGTGGAGGGGTTTCACAATTTATATTAACAATATTAAAAGTGAAATAAAAGTTTTCATAAGTACCATTTTTAATTTAATTGAATTTCTGACGTGCAATTAAACAAAAATGTAATAAAAAAAATTAAAACATATAATAAAATAGTAACTCATTTCAGTCTGTCTGTCTGTCTGTCTGCTTTTCATTTGTGTTCGCATCACGTAAAATCTACAGGATGGATTTAAGGAAAATTTTTTTGGGGAGGTACTACAGCATCCTAAATTTTAGAATTGTATCCAAGGTTGGATAACTTTATGTAATGAAAATATGTGCCTGGATGGATTTTAACAAAATTTTTGGAAGGATACTTGCATCCAGAATCCAATATAGGATACTTTTTTCCCCAAAAATACCTTATTTCCAAAAGATAATAAAGAGGAAAAGCAGTAAAAGTACGCCGAAATTTTTGTATTTGATTTGTATTTTTACTTTGTGGAATTACAATATTATTAAAAAATTTTAAACACCTTTTACAGAGCTTAACAATAATTTTTAGAATTTTTTGATAAATATTAGAATTTTATCCATTGATGGTTGTGTTTATATAAATAAAAAAACATAAACCATAACTGAAGCACTTAAAAGTAAGAGTTTTACAATTGGTATGGAATACTTTCAAAACAAAATCAAGCAAACAATTTTCTGGAGGCACGAAATATGTTTGTTTATCGAAAAGCTGCCTAGAGCAATGGACCGATCCTCCTGGAATTTTCATAGTTTGTTATCAGATATACGGTTGGTAAAACAGGGTACTATTTGTCTGATATTTCACGTGGGCGTGGTACTTTCCATCGTGTTACTTGATAACTTAAACATGTAGCACCTTGAAATTTTGTTCTAATAACTATATTGCTAATATGCATAAAACACAAAACCGGCTGGATTGAAATTATCCAAAGTGAAAAATTATGGCCGTGTAGCTAGAGAACTATAAAGACTAGACTGCTAAAATTTTTCACCAGTCACCAATGTATATAGTTTATCAAAACATAAACTAGATTATGACATTGGGCGTGGTACCCCTCATACGAATAGTCTAGAATGGATGGGAACAGTGAGCATCGTACCTCACAAACAAACTAAAAAAATGTTTTCGTGTAACAAGGGATCTATAATAGGTCGAGTGTTGAGAGTACTGGATACTCCCATACAAATAAATTATCCTATATTAGAGAACTGCAATAGTGATCCAATCTAAATTTGACATACGCTTCTCCGCGATTAACGTGGCTTTTTCCACTTAAATTTTAGGCATACTTTTACTGCCAAGTACCGAAGCGCACCGGGTATATATACATATATAGTATTATTTTTTTTTTCATATGTTGTAATGTCGCTTTGGCATGGTCAAATCATTGGTTTTTTTTTTACAGAAAACAAAACATAACAATACAGTTATTTCACCTCGGAGGTACAAACTGTCACTGCAATATTTTCGAAAGCTTTAATGAAGTGGTCTCGGGGAAAATGGGCGCACCAGACGCCAGGGCTTCCCGGAGCCTAAATCTGGGAAAACAGGTCCTTATGGGTCTTTTTTAAGGCCCGACCACGGGAACCGGGAGCCGCTCCTCTCTGTGTCCGGTTATTGGTGTCTGGTTATTGCTGGTGGCTGTGGTTTGGATCAATACATGCACGGTCGATCAAGTGTGCTGTTTTGCACCCTTAACAGAAATGAGTTTGGATAGTCTCCAAACCTCTAAACAAGAGGTTAAAACATGGTTCCAGGCTTGTCATGTCTCTATATATTTCTACTCATTGTTTGTATGCGGTGCAACCAAATGCGATATTAAGTGTTTTTACACAAGTATCATATGGGTTGCTGTACTACACAATTGGGGGTGCTAGTCTACACTTTTTTCCCGTCTTTCTTTCTGACCAATAATTTTTAGAATTTTTTATAAATATTAGAATTTTATAAGAGCCAACACAGCTAGGTCCCGGCGTTCATCTTGATCACATAATAATACAGTTAATACAATTAGATGCTTTGATATCTGAAATACAGAAATAAAACATATTACATTTATATATGCTTTTTCTTCCATATTTTTCCTGGTATTACCAATCGATCTTTCGGCCATCCACCCCTATATTAGAATTAACATATGGCTTATTTGTTTCTGTTCACAGTACATCATTGCAAGATGACCAAAAGAAACCTAAAATTTACTGGACTCTTTTTACATAAAAGTTGTGTTAAGTCATCGAGGTGGCCTTGAATAAGGTATCAATATTTCATCCCTTTCGTATTGAGAAATTTTTTTTTAGGAATTTCCTTTTTATTAGTCTTTATTCATACAGTATTAGATAATAAAGTGCTTGAGTAATTTCGTAAGAGAAATAGATTTAAGGCAGTTATCTATTTTGGTATTTCTGTTTGTTTCGTAAATGTTCTTAGTAACCTCTATTGCATAATACCTAGCGATTGTCTAATTTCTCCTGTTTGAGATTTTTTCTAGTCAGTTTGACTTTTGATTCAATCTAACCTATTATTTTGCTAGAGTTTAATAAGTAATAACTTTTTACTTAGATTCAATCAAAAAAACTTCATCTTCAAGGTCAAAATCGCAAAAAACTTAAAAAAATTAAATTTTTTTTACCTTTTTTCCCCTGTTCAGGTCCATAGGTAGCAAACTGTTCAAAATTCAAGGAAACAATCAACTACAAAAATGAACCTAAGATCTCAATAAACAACTTTCTAGAACATATGAACTTTCTAGGAATGATTCTTAACACCATTTAGGTAGCGCTTAGGTAATGTTGATGGCCCTGGACTTTTGCGGCTACCTAAGCGCTACCTAAACGGTGTTAAAAATCATTCCTAGGAAGTTCATATGTTCTAGAAAGTTGTTTACTGAGATCTTAGGTTCATTTTTGTAGTTGATTATTTCCTTGAATTTTGAACGGGTTGCTACCTATGGACCTGAGCAGGGGAAAAAAGATAAAAAAAATTTAATTTATTAAAGTTTTTTGCGATTTTGGCCTTGAAGATAAAGGTTTTTTGATTTTATATGTTCACAATTTTTGTTCTTTATGACAAGAGCTACAACTTTGCCTCAGAGGGTATATCAAAATTTCAAACGGTTTCAAAATATGAGCTTGAGGAAATGATCATTTTTTTGCAAAAATGACATCGAGGCCCCACATCTTTGAGGGCCCATAAAAAAAAACCTGGAGAACTTTGGGCAAAACTGGGAGACAGGGGTCTTTTTTTTTTGGTCTTTTATGACGCAGTGGTGTCCATATATGGTTATTTTGGCATGACTTAAAAAATTACACAGTGTGTATTCTAGAACTTATTACCTATATCGCAGACTATAATTAAATATAAAGTTGTCTTTATTAAGAAAAATATATGCATTGGAATGGTCGGATATGTGCTTGTTTATTTTTTAATAAAGTAAAAAAAACAAATTTTTACTTTTACTGATTATACACATCCATCAACCAATTATGTCACAGTTTTATAACAAACTTTAATAAAAACGCATTAGCGTAGGTCGATTTGTATAATAAAAGGAAACTTAAAAAATCTGTTAGCTTAAATTAAATCTACCGAGAATTCTGATATATTTTTTTAAGAAACGATAGTCCTAAAGTCAAACACTACTTCGCGCTGAGCTCTACCAAAAATGAAAAAAAAATTAAATATTAACAGTGACTTTTTTTGGGGAAAATAAATATGTAACCTATAGATTTTATACCTCGTGCTTCTTTGAATATGTTTCTCAAACTTTAACGTTTTTGCTACCCGATTTAAATTAATTACATCCGCCTAATATACATATGTATTTGAATATATTCACACACACATCAACAATTATTAATTTTCACGTTAGCATCTCTTGTCCACATTTCTCTCTGTACTTTATAAAAATAAAACAAAAAATAAAACAACTTTATAAAAATAAAACAATAAAAAATAATAACAAAATTCATTATCTTTATATGGTTTTTCATCATCAGAAAATTGGCTTTTCTCCTCTCAAATTACCAGTTACAGATTTTTCAAATGACATTTTGAACGTCATCATCATCATCATCATCATCATCATTGTCATCTGTAACTCCAACATCATCATCCTTATCAATGTACTCTTTGTCACCATCATTTAGTTGCATATTTGCCGTCAGTATCATTAATGTCAACTCTTGGTAAAGTCATGCAACTGTAACCGATTTTTTCACTTAACTGACCTGTTCGTGCCACTGAAAATGTAAAAACAAAAAATTAAATGTATCCGTAAAAAGCACAATTTTATTCTATGCTGTAAATCGCCAAAGGTGTTTAACTCAATGCTTTTTTACACTCCTGTTGTTTCCTTTCTCTGCAAACATTTTAAACATTTTACTGCTGCTTTTTTTCTTGTTTTTTCATTTATAGAATTTATATTGATGCGTTCTGATTTAATACCAGTACGTAAATGTAATTTAATTGGTCATCAGAGACACTATACTCGTAACAGGAAAGTAGAAATATTGGCTTAATTTCACAATGAATTTTATTTCATTCCTTTTTTTGTAAAGCAGCAGCGAATAGCAATTAAGTGTCAAAGATTGTTAAAAATGTTATTAAGATAAATTGGAAATTTCAGTTTTTTATTAGAGCAGAATTTAAAAAAAATATTCTGAACTTTCACTGTTTTTTAGGTATTAAATATAACATTTATAAAAAATAGGCCACATTCATAAACAAATATTTTCGATTTAGAAACGTTTTTTTTTTAAAGAAACTCGAGTATTTCCTAATAACCAACTAATTGATCTCATGCTCATTTTAAAGACTCACTTAACAACAAATAGCTTTTTTAAAATAAATGGCTATTTATTGCATGATACTAAGGAGCCCCGCGGAAGAGCATGTGGTGGATCGGCAATACTTTTAAAGACCCCAATCAAACATTAATTACTGTGTGATTTTTTGTGAGGAAATATTTGTAAGAAACAAATATCTGCCTTGAAGAATTTAATCAAAACTCTGTTATTTCATCAAATTATTCATCTCCTAGATTTCAAATATCAGAGTCAACATAGCCTTTCATAGCATCAGGCGATTACAACGCTAAATATACGTTTCGGGTATCACGATTAATAACTCCAAAAGGTCGAATTTTATTTGACACTATTTCATAAAATGCGGCTGAATGCGATATCGAGTGGACGACAACCCACCTTGGCCTGCTGATTGACAAAAAACACCTGATGTTATTGACTTGGCATGATTAAGGGTATTCCGAAAGAAATGATTAAATTTGAAGCATCACTTGAATTATCCTCAAATAATTCACCCCCCCACTATTGTCTATATATGGAACCAGCAAAATATCGTGTCGCCAACAACTAGCGCAAGAATTAATTAATTGAAATATAGAAAGTTTATCATTACTCATTGTTTGGAAAACACACCGCTTGGAATACCAGAAGACTTGGGTCTAATTGATTTTCATCAAAACCTTAAATCTGCTGCCCAACATGCAACGGAAACCCGACAACTAGATAGATACAATAAAATTTATTCTGTAGATATCGAGCGGCTCTTGGCTGAAAAAATAAAAATTCGAAGAGAGTGGCAATCACACATGTCTCCTCAAATGAAATGTAGACTTAAAGATTGCATGAAACGGCTATGACAGCTGCTATAATCTGAAAAATTACTCGACGCAACTGCACAATCAGATTATTAATTATGACGTGCATGTAGAATCCTAAGACGACTAGTCGTACGTAAGCCTCCCTTGAAAATTCCTTGTGGAGACTGGGCAAGAAATTATAGCGAAAATGGCAATTTATTTGTTGGACATTTGAAAAAAGTTTTCACTCCAAATACTCTTATAGCTAAGTTGTCACCAGTAGAGACTAGTCCCGAAGTACCCCTTAGGTTTGAATTTAACGACATTGAAAAGGCAATAACTGATTGAAAGACCAAAAAAGCTCCTGGCGTTGATAAAACTAGTAACAAGATGTTATTTGAGTTGCCCCGTAGCAATGTAGAGAAAATACAGAGGCACCAAAATAAGGTTGTATGATTACAGCTGCTCCTTGGTATATAAAGAACTCGAACTTAGAATGTATAATAATTTCAACAACCGCGAAACATATTTTATTTTTGTCTAGCACTGGCTGGGCGTATTTAGTATATTTATATTTATTTTAGACTTCAGAAATGAGAATTTATTGTTTGTTCAAATATATTGAAAATACAATAAGTAAAATATGAAAAAAATTGTACGAAAATTTCTTTAAAAACTTTTTATAAAATAAAAATATTTTTTATGAGTTTGCCCCTAATATAATATAAAATATTTTAAACATTATAAAGTGTATCAGTCAGGTACGTATGTATATATTTTGTGGGGAGGATACTGAAGCAGACCGCTAACTTTATGGGCCACTTTAGGACCCCTCGTTCCACAATAATATCTGACATCCGACTGGTAATTTAAGCCTACCTTAATTCCATTGAGAATTGTGCTGTCAATAACTAGCCTCTTACTCTCGATCGGAACAATATTTAATTTTGAGATTTTTTTTATATTTTTTTTTATAATAATTTTAAGTGTCTGCCTCCTACAGTTCAAAAAATAAAAACATACTGGCGAATAACACGTCACTTTCGGAACACCCTATAAGTTTTAGTATTTATTTAGGAATTGTTACTATAGCGGCTACCTATTACGGTTGCAGCGATAAAAGATGCTAACAGACGGACATACACTGTAGCGAAAACAATACCCTTTAGGTATGGAACCCTAAAAATTATATAAATATGCAGAAGAGGCCGAGTAAGGATATTTAAATTAATTATTTAAATGCATAACTCTGTAATTGCAACAAAATGGCGGTTAATGCCACTTAGGTGTTGATCAATACTTTGATACCTTGGAAATGTTCCCAACTGTACACAGAAGGTACACGAATGACAACGAATGGTTTTGGTTTGGAAATAAAATGTATCTGTTTTATTTCATTCCAACTTAAGCGTCTTTTTACTGATTTCATTTACAATCATTGTAAAACCATTTTTCAAACTTTTAAATTGTGCAACAAAGTTTATCCTTCAAATTATAACCATTGAGAAAAGGTTAACCTATCGTCTGCGCGTACAATCGAAAGCACTTACAATAATTATAAAATTATATATGTATGTGTTTCGTATGTGGCTTTCCAATTATATGATTTACCAAAGAAACTTTTGTCTTCATATTGCTTGTTTGCTTTTCCATCTGTCTGTCTGCCTGTCTATCTGTCTGGCTGGCTGGCTGTCTGTATGGCTGTCTAACTTTCTGACTGCTTGTCTCAATCAATACCTCTTAAGGGTGTATGACTAAAACTTTTCCTGACATTGATAAAAGTGTTTCTACTGAAATTATTTCATATGCAAATTGTAATTGATTGTGCTCATGAATGTTGATGAAAGTTTTAATTGTTAATGTTTAACAAACGAAAAACACAAGAAGAAACGTTTTCATCTCATACCTGGCTGCATTGTAACAATTTATATCGACACATCTATCGTTAACTCACTCATGACCTCTGCTACAGATGAAAGTTTGTAGTAAAATTTTCCAACTTTTATTACGATGCAGTTGTTTTCTTCTTGATCGTTTTTATTTTTGGTGGTGGCAAAATCTTTTATAGTAATTTCATTTCATAAATACAAAAATTTTCTCATTTCACGATTTTCTTTTTCATTGTAGTTCCGTTTCCTCACCTGCACCGTTATTGGGCGGCCATTAGAATTGTTACAATATTTAAAAATACTTTAGAAAGTTTTACGGTTTTGTATTGCAGCCTGGCACTGCTGAAGTATGAAGAAAATTAAACAAAACTTTATGTTTTTTCTTTTCAAAAAGTTTTTACACACAAAGAAAATATTTTTGCAAGAAACAAAAACAATAATAATAATTATGTTCGCTTAGTTTCAGTTCAAAACATTACTTTCAGAAAAACTCTGAAAAATCTATTTTGTTGCTTATGTTCCTAGTTGAGAGCGAGTGAGAGTAGGAGTGGTTATTGTTATATTTCTATGGAGACCTAAACATAAGTTAGTCTTTCTCGATAGATGTTTCATGACTTTTGTATATTCTTAAAGTGAAACTAATATTGTTGTTTTGTTTTATTTATTTTTACTTGTTACAGGTAAAAACAATGTTGTCAATTAAAGAAAATTCTTAGAATTTCGTTGTTTTATTTTATATGGATTTTGGCAGTGAGAGAACAGGTACTACACATAATTACTGTCTCCATATATACAAAATAGTAAATATTTTCACTCTCTTCAGTGCATATAGGGAATTGGTCCTTTTAAATCCTTATACGTAGAGAAGTTAATTAAGCGATGACCGTCTGTGTTTGGGTTGAAATTAATTTTGCCCAGGCACCAGAAGAGATACAGACAATTTAAGCCCACCGATCTGCCAAGCATAATTTCGAAAATTTCACTAATGGAATTTAGCAACATCAAACCCTTCCATTCGAAACTGTGAAGAACCACGCCTACCTCTATTTTTACTTTGTTTTTTTTTTCAGTTGTAGTGTTTGTAGTGTTCACTTTTGTTTTTTTGTTAAATAAATAGATCCTGCGAGGGTCGATTATTGGTTGTTTTTAGATTCGTACAGTTTTAGAGGCCTTTATAGAAAGCAATACACATAGAGGAAGCCAATAGACCTAAAGAGTGTCCACTGGTAACCAGGAGTAGTCAAAAGACACATTAGAGGGAAGGGGTCAATATGATGAAATTTTTTAAAGAAAGGATGGTCCTAATTTTTACAAAAAAAAATTATTTTTTTTTTTAAATTACAAACAAAATATTAAAAGATTTTTAGAAAAAATTTTTAACAAAACTTTTACAAAAAATTTTCGAAAAAATTTAAAAAAAAAAAAATTTAAATTTAAAAAAAATATTACAAAAAAATTACAAAAAATAAAAAAATTAAAAACAAATTTAAAAACCTTTTTACTAAAAAGATTTTCCAAATAATTTTCTATATTAATAATAATAAATTTTTAAAAAAATATTCAGAAAAAATATTTTCCATAAAGTTTTTACAAAAAAAAAATTTAAAAATATTTTCTATAAAATTTTCCAAAAGATTTTCAAACAATTTTTTTTTACTGGACTTTTTTTTCTATACAATTTTTTCAAAAAATTTTCAATAAAGTTTTTACACAAAATTTTGAATTAAACTTTTAGAAAATTATTTATATTTAATGAGAGTATGTTAGATCGCCTTAAGGTCCCTTGATAATAAAAGTAATATTTCATCCTTTTATTATATTTTTGCTAATTTCGTTAACCATTTTCAAGGAAATTATTCAAAAAGTAATTAAAGCTTTGATTAATTTTTAAATAATTTCCTTGAAAATGTTTAACGTAGTTGGCCGAAATATCGGAAAGTAAAATAAAAAAAATAAAAAGGAGAAATATTATTTTTATTATCAAGAGACCTTAAGCCTATCTAACATACTCTCAAAATGAGAAAGATAAGGTCAACTACACTAACAACATCCCTAATATTATCTATAAAAGTTTTACAAAACAATTTTCTATAATAATTAAAAAACCACAAAAATTTTCATATAAAAAGTTTTAAAAAATTTTACAAATAATATTTTAAAACAAAATACACCTAATTCTATTTTTACACGGTAGATTGGTTTCAGTAAAATCCGTTAAAAAAAACCGTGTAAAAAAGACATGGATCATATACAAAAATAGGTTCCTTATCTCTAAAACCTATTAAAATTACTGAAAAAAGAGAATTTTTTAAGAACAAGATATCATGTTTATTTTACTAAATCATATAGGTATTTGCACCGTTTATTTGAAATTATAGTGTATGACGAAGCCTTAATAGATAGTTTAGTTTCAGAAATCAAAGATTGCCTAATTGAATTTTAATTTTTTTACAATTCTTATTGTAGCTTCGTTTAAACCGAACATTTTGCTTTGAAATGTTGAGCCTTCTCCATTTCGAAGGCGATCTAAAATGTCAATTTTGTTTTCTAAGCATGGCTTCACGGTGTAATTTTTTATTTGTAGTTTTCGTCGTCTTCTTGTAGAGATACATTGATAGTTCACAAAATATTAACACATTTCAATTGCTCTAACAAGTAAAAATGCTTGTATGTACAAAAAGGGAATTCTTCTAAATTTTTAATATAAAAATATTTAGCAAAACTTAAATTTTACAAATAAAATTTTGCAAATAAAATTTAAGCCCAAATGATTTTAAATCGTGCTAAATCGAATAAAATCCTGTAAAAAAAATTATTTTTTTTTTTCAAGCCGTATTAAATCAAAACCGTGTAAAAACAGAATTGGGTGTATTTAAAAAATATTATACATAAATTTTTATAAAAATTTTACAAAAAAAATCCTATAATATTTTTCAAAATAAAATTTTCTACAAAATTATTACAAAAAAAAAAAAATTATATAACTATTACTATAATTTAAAGAGTTTTACGATAGTGACGCAATTTTCGCGAATATTATTTTTTTAACTCTTAATTTATACAGAGTATGTAAAATTATATCCGCTATTCCAAAAATTAAGGGGTGCTCATGGGTTGGGTAGACACTTTAAATCTAAACAGAGTATGTATTATGACCGTATATTTAAACAGTAATAGGCTTGAACTTAAATTTCCACAGATTTTATTTTACAACAGCAAGGTAATACAGAACCCTACGTGTGTGAGTCTGACTCAAACTTGACTTGATTGAAAGGTTTTTTACGAATATAAATGCTGTTAACATACCTGTTATAATTTCGAAATTATCGTTTATGATGCTAAAAAACTAATTTTTTGACCTCAAAAACACTTCGGGGAAGTCTGGGAGTACTCTTATTCGATTTTTCACAAAATTTTCTTTTCGAGCTAAACTTAACGAAATATTTTTTTAAAGACACAACTATCTCGAAACTTCTGGCTTGTCTGCACTACGTAGTGCATTAACAACTAAACTCTAAATATGGTAAAAATGGTTAAAAATAAAATTTAAAAATAAATTTGGTTACAGATAAATAACAAATCTAATGTAGTTTCCTGAAACCTAAATTTCCCTGTCATGCTGAAATCCGTAAACCATGAGTAACGAATATAATTATTTCATTCACGCATATGAACTCGCAGACCATTCAAAACACTTAAAACAATAGATTTTACATAAAAAACAAGTTCTATTCTAGACTTAATTTTTTTATATATATTTTAAAATTCAACCCGCTAAATAAGCAACACTAATGAATGCATAGCAAAACTTAAAAGTAAAATTTCGTATTTCTCTATTTATAATTATAGATAGTAATTTCAAATTTTGTTTTGTTAACAAATTGTTGTTGCTACTACAACTCTAATTAAAGAAATTATACCTGATGAAATTTAAACAATTTATAAGTGTTCCCAACCCTGTTTCCATGGCTGTTAAAGAATAAAATTGCTGCATGTTGTTTGCATACTCAACTGACTTTTAACCAAAAATTATAAACTTGTTAAAATCAATATAGACACAAGTTTTTACATGTGTGAAAACGTTCAAGATAAAAACTTTATTTTGTAAGAACAAAACATAAGTATGAGTGAATAAATGAAAGAAAGCATAAATGTACATAGAAGAAGTTGAAAAAGAAGAACATGTAAGTATGTAGGCAAAAGAAAATTACAAATTATTTCGCATATTTTGAAAAGATTTAACAAATTTGATACGAAGTATGGATGACACCTGTTTTTGTTTTTTAACAAAAAATTAAAAAGTAAAAAATATATAAAATGTTCAGCTTTATTAATAAGTGCAAGTAAGTTTTGAGAGAATTGAAGGAAGTGATTATATGTACAAGCGATTGACATCTTAAAAAGTTTGATGAATTAAAAAAGTTTTTTATGAAAAACTTAATGAAAAATATTTAGAACTAGAAGGAACTGTTGGCATTAATTTACTTTGAGTTAAATTTTTAAACCAAATAGGAAAAGACTTGAATGGTTTAATAGCTTTCAATACACAAAATGTCATAAAAAATGGCAGCCACACGCAAAGGAAAAACATGGCTGAGGCACTTGAAAATTACAGCAATTATTAAATTGAAAGGGTACCCCATAAGAGAAGTCATGACATATATGAATATTCTCTTATATCTATTGTACAGAATATATGTTATAGTATTAGCTATAATAAGTAATAAATTTAAAATTATAAATTAAAGAGTGTAGATAGTGTAGATCATAGATGATTTAATTTCACGTAATTGGATTTATCTTTTGAACCCTTTAGGCTGTCGCTTAAAATGTATTTTTTTAATGTATTATTAACGTAGGGGGTATATCGAAGCAAACCACTTCCATAATGGGTCTATTTTAGACCGTCCTCTATGATTACAGGCAACCAAAATGTAATTTACGGCAACCTACTTTTATTGAGTAACGTGCTACAACTAACCTTTAATCTTGACTTAAGTGATTTCAGACTGTCGACTGGTAACTCTCGGCCTTCTCTCTCATCACGCAGTCTCTAGTAATTGCTAGCATTTGTTCATGCCTCAGGTCCCCCATGGCAACCACATTCAACAGGCTTCTACTAGTGGTCCTGAGTCTTATGCTACCCAGTGCTGGACATTCACACAAAATGTGCACTGCTGTTTCAGCCTCTTTCCTTTCCCCGCCTACTCTTCTGACACAGTCTCTCACTTTTAGGCATGAGCTGTAGGGACTTCGACTTTAAGGGAACATTTTGAGGTGCCTTCTTCCGAAAAGGATTAACCTAAGACCACCGGGCCAGGTACGTCCAATTCATCCCCATGTACCTCCACAGCCGCAATAGACGTACCAGTCCACTTATTGCGAGGTTTCTTTTTTATTCTCTTTTGATATCCTCCCTTGGCAACATATGATAGTATAGGTGCAAGATGTGATATCAGTATGATAGTTTAAATATTAACGGATTAAATATAATAATTATTATAAATGATAAGTTACTTTTTGACATACTTTATAATAAAAATTAAGGAAATTAAAAAATTAATGGTTTGATAGTCGGATTATTTAATTTTTATTTAAGGGCTGTAATAAATATTTACTACAACATAAGTCTAGTTATAAAGCAATGCTCCTCAATACCAGTAGGATTTTTTATCTTCCTTGTATACATGCTGCTTCCATGTGCCTTTTCCAGACGACTGTTTTAAGTTTGACCGGAAAATTGAAGCGACCCAATTAATTAGTTAACTATCAAATATAAATGTTGTGACTGTGCACAGCATGCGATTTGAACGGGAGAGATCTAAGTATTGCAGAGCTCATACCAAAATGAATTTAATACATAAGAACTACCCAGCACTATTGGAAAATCCTTTAGTTCTCCAAATGTAGAAATATTATTTTTATAAACCTATTTTGCACGGTTCGGTTTAATTATTTTTTTTTATTTTCTAACTACAAAAAATATATGATATAAGTTTTATTAGCTTAAACTGATTAAAATCAAGGCAAGTTATGGTCGTACAGTAATATTCCATAGCGACTGAATTTGATTTTTACATACTATAGATAAACATGTAGATACTATATATAAACATTCATACATATACATATTCCATATTCCATATTCCATATATGTACTAGTAACCTTTTTTATTTCAATTTCTTCTTAAAAATATTTATCAACTATAAATAAATCTTTCTGAAAATTTTATTCAATTTT
Organism: Phasia obesa; assembly: GCA_949628195.1. Classification (NCBI taxonomy): domain Eukaryota; kingdom Metazoa; phylum Arthropoda; class Insecta; order Diptera; family Tachinidae; genus Phasia; species Phasia obesa. The sequence goes on from OX451218.1 coordinate 125,475,847, forward strand.
GTAAAAGCTATTGACAGTTGGGCAGAAAAATGTTCAATGCCATAAATCAAATATGTACATACATGAGAGTATAATATTTAAAAAAGAAATACATACATGTACACATAGTTGTACAGCAACAGCAACAACATAAAACAAATACGAGTACGAACTAATAAATAAATGTTGCAAAACAAAAATCTTCTCTAATTAGACTCAAATGAATAGAGCAACTAACAAATACACACTTGTTCACTGGATTAGAACCACATTTATTTTTTTAGCAGGATATTTCGAAATTTTATGATGGGATCAAAAATCTTACTAGTTAAGGGCAGAGTATTGAGCTTAAAAGGAATAAAAAAAATCGTTGAGACGATATTTGTATGTACATATATACGAGTATTTACTATTTAATTTTTTCAAAAATTAAAAATTTTTCAAATTACCCTTCACCACACGTAGAAAGGGCATATATAAATTTATCATTTCATGTGTAATTTCTCCAATACTCATTTTCAATCCCATAAAAGTACATACATATATAAAGCGATATCCGTCTGTGTTTGGGTTGAAATCAACTTTGCAAAGGCACCAGAAAAGATACAGAAAATTTAAGCGCACAAAAATCTGCCAGGCATAATTTCGAAAATTTCGCTAACGGAACTCAGCAATATTAGACCATACTATTAGAGGCTGTTGGCAAAAAACCACGTCTTTCTTTTTTTCACGTTATTTTTATATTTTTTTTTCGCGACTAGTAGATCGCATGTTGGATTAGTAAGGGGTAATTTTTTATTTGTTTTAAGGCCCATAGGGTTTTTCTGCTTTGATTTGTATTAATAGCTTTTATCGAAAGCAATACACATAGAGATACAGTAGGAACATTGGGGGTCAATTTTCTGTAAAATTTAAAAAAAAATAAATTCGATAAAATGTTTACCAAAAATTTTTCATAAAATATTACAAATAAATTCTATAAAATTTTTATAAAACATTTCTATAAAATTTTTATTAAAATTGTTATAAAAAATTTTGGATAAAATTTTCGGTAAAAAATTATTACAAAAAAATTTCGATATAATTTTTACAAAAATTTTTGATAAAATTTTTACAAAAAATTTCCACAAAAGTTTTATAAAAAAATTTCAATAAACTTTTGATAAAAACATTTCTATAAAATTTTTATAAAAAAATTTCAAAATAAATTTTATAGAAAAATTTCCAAAAAATTTTTATAAAAAAATTTCCAAAAAAATTTTATAAAAAAATTTCTAAAAAATTTTTATAAAAAAAATTTCCATAAAATTTTTATAAAAAAATTTCTAAAAAATTTTTATAAAAAAATTTCCAAAACATTTTTATATAAAAATTTCTAAAAAAATTTTTATAAAAAAATTTCTAAAAAATTTTTATAAAAAAAATTTCTAAAAATTTTTATAAAAAAATTTATAAAAAACTTTTATTAAAAAAATTTTTAAAAAATTTTTGTAAAAAAATTTCCATAAAATTTTTATAAAAAAATTTCTACAAAATTTTTATAAAAAAATTTCTACAAAATTTTTATAAAAAAATTTCTACAAAATTTTTATAAAAAAATTTCTACAAAATTTTTATAAAAAAATTTCTACAAAATTTTTATAAAAAAATTTCTACAAAATTTTTATAAAAAAAATTCTATAAATTTTTATAAAAAAATTTCTATAAAATTTTTATAAAAAAATTTCTATAAAATTTTTATAAAAAAATTTCTATAAAATTTTTATAAAAAAATTTCTATAAAATTTTTATAAAAAAATTTCTATAAAATTTTTATAAAAAAATTTCTATAAAATTTTTATAAAAAAATTTCTATAAAATTTTTATAAAAAAAATTCTATAAAATTTTTATAAAAAAATTTCTATAAAATTTTTATAAAAAAATTTCTATAAAATTTTTATAAAAAAATTTCTATAAAATTTTTATAAAAAAATTTCTATAAAATTTTTATAAAAAAATTTCTATAAAATTTTTATAAAAAAATTTCTATAAGAAAATTTCTATAAAAAAATTTCTATAAGAAAATTTCTATAAAAAAATTTCTATAAAAAAATTTTTATAAAATTTCTATAAAATTTTTATAAAAAAATTTCTATAAAATTTTATAAAAAAATTTCTATAAAATTTTTATAAAAAAATTTCTATAAAATTTTTATAAAAAAATTTCTATAAAATTTTTATAAAAAAATTTCTATAAAATTTTTATAAAAAAATTTCTATAAAATTTTTATAAAAAAATTTCTATAAAATTTTTATAAAAAACTTCTATTTTTTCAAAAAAATTTGATAAAATATTTTCAAAAAATTTTCGATAAAGTTTTTACAAAAAAAATTGTCTATTTCTTTATATTATATTTCTAATAATGAAGTTAAAAGTCATAAAATTAAAAAGCGAATATTATGGGAAACATAAAGTTATGGTAATAGTTAAAATTATTATGGTAAAGGATTCGGCATGTCCTAATGCAGCACTCTTACTTCTTTTTCATTATTTTTATTTATTAATTTCTTTTTGTGCTAAAATCTCAATTCTTGAATTTACATTGAATTATATATAAATACATACATATATACTTTAGATCATTTTTTCAAACCTTGTAGTAAATAACAAAATCTTATATTGGCCTAATCAATTGAATAGGGGCGTAGTTATGTAAGTATGCTTCCACAAAAATATAATATTTTGTGACAACTTCAATCCAGAGAAGTCAATACAGAACATGATGGAAAAAATCGTGCATTTATTTTATGCATATGTATATCTTGTTACAAGCAAATGGCAGCCTGTAGTACAGAGAGTGGATTACCACAGCACTAAATTAAAGTTGAACTTGTATTTTTTTACAAATAACCGTGCTACATTCGAAGTTGTTTAATTACTTATATTCTCCTATGTCTTCTAATAGTATTTGTAAAATTTTAAATAAAAAATAAATATAATAAAATAATAAAATTTTATATTAAAATCCACATTTTATAATTTTCTGGATAAGTTTAGATTTTTGGCGAAGTTTTGTTCTGTCCTGTTATACTCTTTAAGTGAGCCATTCTGTCTGATGTAGGCTTCCATGTTTGAAGGTAGAAGGTAGATTTTTCTTTGATATTATGATCCCAACTCCACTAATGCCGCCATCTTCATTTCCGCTGTAGCTTACACTATGGCCATTTCCAGTCATAACCTCGCTGTTTCCATTGCCATCCATCTCATTTCGCTATGCATAGGACTTCAATTTTATATGATAAAAGTAATTTTTTTCTAGTTCTGTTAGCCGTGATGGTCTCAGCTGTGAGACAACTTTTGATGTACGAACTCTACATTTCGATTGCAATATTATAAATAATAATTTTGAGTGTTTTGCGACATTTTGTTCTCTTTTTAATATTGTAATATTTAAATTAATTACTTGAACTATTTATTAACATATAACAGAAATAAAATATTGACAAAAATATTAATATTTTCGCAAATATTTCTGTTTTAGGGTGCCCCGGTAGTCTAGTAGGTAGTGTGCTTGTCTATCAGTCGGGGTGTTTCACTACAACGAGTGAAGGTCTTCGTTACTATGCTCGATAAATTAAGTTAGAATATATTTGTAATTGTATTGTAACATTTAATAAATAAAATAAAAATTTCTTTTTTAAATGCCTACCTATAATAGTCCAAAATATATTGCTCCTTTAATGCAACATAAACATATCTCACAAAAACTAAATTTATTTAAGAAAAATGTTTTCTTTGTACCTTATCTACGTTCTTAAATAAATATTAGATTTATATTTAAAGTTATAAATAAATAATTTGTATCCACTCATACAATGTATGTTTACATTTTGAAGACTTTAGCAACATTTGTTAAAATTGTTGCCTTTTATTTTGATATATTACTATGTTGCATTAAAGGTGTGATATATGTATATTATATGGCATTACAAATCAACACTGCAAAATTACAAACCGAATGATAAACATTTATATGCACTTCCTAGCCTTAGTAAAGTATAAAATTTAAAAGGAGTATGGCTAAGAGCTTAATTTATAAAAAGGAGTAAGAGTGCTAAGAGGCATTTCATAATCGATTTCTAATGTCTAGAACTTTAACCTGATTCCTGTTGTTTTTACCTGTTCCAGCCAGTTTGCCAATTATATTATATGTTGGATAAATGTTTTAAATTTTCTTGTACAAAGAATTTAAGCAATATTAATAAAGAAAAAAAAACTAAAATTAAATTTTTAATTTTCAAAAGTTTTAAGGTTTTTCTGTCCGTCTGTCTGACTTGTTTTATCTTGTTGTGTTCATTCAATTTAAAATTTTAATTATAACAAAATGATTTTGCTACAAATATACACACTTTTTACAAACAGCATATAAAATTTAAAAATGCATTTTTTTTTTTCAAACTAAAACAAAATTGAAAATTATGCATCAGATAACAATTACGAAGAAAGCAACAACAAAATAGCAGACTAAACTG
>OX451218.1:125480538-125514369 GCA_949628195.1 Phasia obesa
AAGGAAGTAAGGACCACCGGGGGTTAAGCTCACCATTAATTTTTTTTAAGGTTGTGGGGATACCTGAAGAATCTCTGGTGGATTTTTCTCAGTGTAGATGCAACAATTTTACTTATTAATATGCCAATTACGCTTAAAATAAGCTGGTTTACTAATAAGAAAATTATGATTAATCCCTTACTGCAATTTGCATAATTTGCAAGCGCCGACTAAGCTAACATTATAAATGGACAAATCAAACGGATTACAAATTATAATAGAGTTGCCAAATTAGTTGCGCTATCAGAAAGAGAAATTTTTAAAAAACACGTTTTTATATTACAAAAGTACATATTCATCAAAATGACCCAACTAATTGGCAACCCTAAACGCCTGGCAGTAAGCAGCTCAAAATCATTATTATCACCGCGAAAGAATCTGTAGTCTTTCTTCCTCTTTTCTTACGCTTCTTCAGTTGGATCTCCTATTGGTAGCATATTGTGTTGAATTACTTGTGAAGTTTTGAAATTCAAATTTTGTTTGTAAAAAAAGAAATTTAAAATAAAATATATCTCGATAAGGAAAATTTACGTATTTACACGTCTTGTCCTGTGAGATCAAACCACAGAATAGGAACTCGCTATTTTGGAATCATCTTCTAATTATTCTATTTCTTTTTTCTTCAAAAAAATGCATTAAAAGTATTAATTCGCATGTAAAATTAATCGCCTGAATCCTTCGCAAAACACTGAAAATTATTAAAAACAAAAAAAAAATCGCTTTACTCAATATAGCATGCACTGTGACATCTTGTAGCATTGATATGGCACGAACTATTATCGCTTCTTGCTTCGCTTCGCTTGTAGCGCGCACTCTGACATTAGAGATACAATTTATCAAATTATATCTGGATTCAGGGAATCAATGGATATAATTAAAAAAGTTTTAATAAAATCTGAAGTAGTCATTTTGAGTGCCGTGTTGATTTGACATGGAAATACCTCTAAAACAATGTGAAAAAATAATACCATTGCTCTACCTGCATCATATGTAGTCTTTTTCGAATCGATTGCTAGCGGGGACACGTTGTTAATTAAAATGGTGATTGTTTAAACTAAGGAACCAATAATCTGTAAAAGATATAAAGGTATCAAAAGGCAGTTGTGCATAGGTCGATTGTGACAGATAATGGAGGTTTATGTTGTTTTCGATTTTCTTAACTTTTCGTTTTTATATTGTTAAAGAATACAGATAAATCTCAGCAAAATTTAAGATCTTTCGAAAAGACCACACAAAAGAGAGTGAAGGAGAACAATGGATTTTTTTTTTTTTTTGTTTAAGAGAATTAACACTCAGGCTATTAATGCCTATATTAACTGTGTTACTTCCTTTGGAAAGGGATAGTAGTAGATAAGACAGATGGTTAGTGTGATATTAAAGCTTCGCTTATTGTGGCAACACTTCAATTTCACGTTGTGATTATTTTTAGAACAGTGTTGCAAGCGCCTCTGGTGTTATTTAGGCTAATTAGTTTGAAGCTAGCATAGCCAATTTATAATTAATATAATAATATAATTATATATAGAAGGAGGGCGCTACGATATGTATTATTATAAAGAGAAATTAATACATATCAGAAAACTTGATGTTGCAACGACTGAGTATTGAACTCGTGACCATTGCTTAGTAGTCAACGTGCTCACCGCTTAAGCTACAGCACTCGCAAATATGTTATTTTGTAGTATAAGTAATTCAATAATTAATTTTCTAAGTTGTTAATATATTTTCGTTCATAATTATTATTGCAGTTTTCCGCTCTGCATCATTTTCAAAACTTTCCTTAACTTTATATACAGGATCGCAATAGAATCTGAAAAAAATATCTACAAACATTAGTTATTTACATACCACTATCCACTATATCTATTCGCTTATACCATAATATTTTTAGTAAATGTATATTTTGGATATGCGATTAGTGCTCGCATATTTAAATTGTTTCGATGCTATGCATAAAGTAGTAAAAGTAGCTGTGGTTGGCAGGGTTGTCAGATTTTTTTTTCACCAATTTCGCCAAAATCGATGTAAAAAATCGCCAAAATCACCAAAATGGGTTTTTGTTAGATCTTCCTAAGAATATAAATAATTTTTTTTTTTAAATTTTAAAAATATTTTTATTAAATCCAAAAAAAAAAGTTTATTGAAATCGCTAAAATTAGCCAAAAACGGGGAAAAATCGCCAAAAATACATAAGTACGTTGAGATTTTAGTTCTTATTTAAAACGAAATAAAATGATTAGAGAACACGAGAGAGATACAATTTTTACTTAAAGCAATAATAAATTTATTGGTAATTTATTTGGTATATGATTAATTGAATTCTGCAGTTAGAGATTTGTTATATAACGAATATGCTGTTCAGCCCACCCTCAACTTATTTGTCATCATCCTCTTATTTTGGTTTTATTTTATGAGAATTGAAATACATAATAAGTGCAACATGAGCAATTTGTATTCATATAATTTATAGGATCAAGAAAATTATTCTTTATACTATTTCGCAAATGAGTTTTGGTGGAGTTCATAATTGAAAGCCCTCTTTCTATACAGGAATTACCAATTACTAAAGTAAAAAATCAAGTAGTTTATTAACACACAAATTATTTTTGAAGTGTTCCTTTAATTCTGTCTTATTATTTTTTATACATACTTTAATGTAGGGGATATCGAAGCCGACCACTTTCTTTTCGCCCCTTCCGTCCTCTGCGATTATAAGCAACCGAAATAAAAATTACGGCAACCTTACCATCATAGAGTCACGTGCTACAAACACCCTTCAATCTTGACTAAAGTGATTTCAGATTGGCGACTAGTAACTGCCGACCTTTTTTCTCATCACGCAGCCTCTAGTAATTGCTAGCATATGTTCAAGGCTCAGGTCCCCATGGTATCCACTTTTAACAAGCTTCTACGAGTGGTCTTAAGAGTTATGCTAGCCAGTGCGGACATTCACACGTAATGTTCTCTTCTGTCTCAGCCTCTGAGAACTCTACTGACCTTCCTGCCCATGCGTTTTTTGTCCACCATTCGAGCCTGCCTGTTTTAATGAGTCCATCATTGTAGGAACTTAGCTCGCATTATGCCATTATCTAGCGCTACTTTGGGTTATTATCCACAGAAATTCATAGCAGATCCCTCTTTTGCTGGTTGGTGTGCTGCTTCATTCTCAGCTGTGACTATGTATCATTTAACCGTCATCAATGTTACCCCATTAACCGTGGCACAGCTGTTAAGTTTTAAAACACTTTCCAGCAATAGTTTGGAGTACACGTTAACCTGCCTCATACGAAAAAATGAATTTCTTTTTCCTCAACCTATTATTTTCTATTGTGGTTAATCAGCAACCAAAGGTATGTTAGGATTTATGAAAATCTTTGAAAACAAGGCATTTTTTGTGATAAGGAATTGCAACATTTTGAAATCGAAAGGTGTTCGTAAACTTTAAATAAATTTCTATTTCCGAAAGTTTCCGGAAAAATCGCCAACAAATTCGCCAAAATTTTTAAAAATCGCCAAAAAGTTGCCATGTCGCCAAATCAAAAATTTGATCGCCAAATAAGATTAAAAATCGCCACGTTTGGCGAGAAATCGCCATATCTGACAAACCAGGTGGTTGGTTTTAATTTAAAATCATACGACTTACTTAAGTTAAATACCATGAAAATACCAATAAATTATTAAAATTAAAAAAGAGGAAAAAAATATTTAAACTAAAAATGTATAAAAATACTTATCATGTAGCAACAATAAAACCAGAAACATCAAAAAACACGTATTTTATAGGAAACAGAAAGTTCTAACAAAATCTTTTTACATTCGAACTTTTTTTCGAAGCGTATAAATGTTTATAAAAATTTAAAAATATTCCATATAAAATAATTTATATTGAAGTTTAAAACTTTTTTTTACATTAATTTATATTGACATGAAGTGTATAGGAAAAAAGGAAATCAGGCAAGATACGCTCATGTGCTACTGAAGTGACGGGAAATAACAAAAAAGGGTTAATTAGTTTGTGATGGAAGGAATAGTAAGTTTAAAAAACCACTTAACTGTGGAGGGATTTCACAATTTATATTAACAATATTAAAAGTGAAATAAAAGTTTTCATAAGTACCATTTTTAATTTAATTGAATTTCTGACGTGCAATTAAACAAAAATATAATAAAAAAAATTAAAACATATAATAAAATAGTAACTCATTTCAGTCTGTCTGTCTGTCTGCTTTTCATTTGTGTTCGCATCACGTAAAATCTACAGGATGGATTTAAGGAAAATTTTTTTGGGGAGGTACTACAGCATCCTAAATTTTAGAATTGTATCCAAGGTTGGATAACTTTATGTAATGAAAATATGTGCCTGGATGGATTTTAACAAAATTTTTGGAAGGATACTTGCATCCAGAATCCAATATAGGATACTTTTTTCCCCAAAAATACCTTATTTCCAAAAGATAATAAAGAGGAAAAGCAGTAAAAGTACGCCGAAATTTTTGTATTTGATTTGTATTTTTACTTTGTGGAATTACAATATTATTAAAAAAATTTAAACACCTTTTACAGAGCTTAACAATAATTTTTAGAATTTTTTGATAAATATTAGAATTTTATCCATGGATGGTTGTCTTTATATAAATAAAAAAACATAAACCATAACTGAAGCACTTAAAAGTAAGAGTTTTACAATTGGTATGGAATACTTTCAAAACAAAATCAAGCAAAAAATTTTCTGGAGGCACGAAATATGTTTGTTTATCGAAAAGCTGCCTAGAGCAATGGACCGATCCTCCTGGAATTTTCATAGTTTGTTATCAGATATACGGTTGGTAAAACAGGGTACTATTTGTCTGATATTTTACGTGGGCGTGGTACTTTCCATCGTGTTACGTGATAACTTAAACATATAGCACCTTGAAATTTTGTTCTAATAACTATATTGCTAATATGCATAAAACACAAAACCGGCTGGATTGAAATTATCCAAAGTGAAAAATTATGGCCGTGTAGCTAGAGAACTATAAAGACTAGACTGCTAAAATTTTTCACCAGTTACCAATGTATATAGTTTATCAAAACATAAACTAGATTATGACATTGGGCGTGGTACCCCTCATACGAATAGTCTAGAATGGATGGGAACAGTGAGCATCGTACCTCACAAACAAACTGATAATTTCATTTAAATGTTGACCGCGGCTGCGTCTTAGGTGGTCCATTCGGAAAGTCCAATTTTGGGCAACTTTTTCGAGCATTTCGGCCGGAATAGCCCGAATTTCTTCGGAAATGTTGTCTTCCAAAGCTGGAATAGTTGCTGGCTTATTTCTGTAGACTTTAGACTTGACGTAGCCCCACAAAAAATAGTCTAAAGGCGTCAAATCGCATGATCTTGATGGCCAACTTACCGGTCCATTTCTTGAGATTAATTGTTCTCCGAAGTTTTCCCTCAAAATGGCCATAGAATCGCGAGCTGTGTGGCATGTAGCGCCATCTTGTTGAAACCACATGTCAACCAAGTTCAGTTGTTCCATTTTTGGCAACAAAAAGTTTGTTAGCATCGAACGATAGCGATCGCCATTCACCGTAACGTTGCGTCCAACAGCATCTTTGAAAAAATACGGTCCAATGATTCCACCAGCGTACAAACCACACCAAACAGTGCATTTTTCAGTTCTTGAACGGCTTCTGGTTGCTCTTCACTCCAAATGCGGCAATTTTGCTTATTTACGTAGCCATTCAACCAGAAATGAGCCTCATCGCTGAACAAAATTTGTCACATTTGAACATTTCGAACCGAACACTGATTTTGGTAATAAAATTCAATGATTTGCAAGCGTTGCTCGTTAGTAAGTCTATTCATGATGAAATGTCAAAGCATACTGAGCATCTTTCTCTTTGGCACCATGTCTGAAATCTCACGTGATCTGTCAAATACTAATGCATGAAAATCCTAACCTCAAAAAAATCACCCATTAGGTCGAGTGTTGAGAGTACTGGATACTCCCATACAAATAAATTATCCTATATCAGAGAACTGCAATAGTGATCCAATCTAAATTTGACATACGCTTCTCCGCGAATAACGTGGCTTTTTCCACTTAAATTTTAGGCATACTTTTACTGCCAAGTACCGAAGCACACCGGGTATATATACATATATAGTATTATTTTTTTTTCATATGTTGTAATGTCGCTTTGGCATGGTCAAATCATTGGTTTTTTTTACAGAAAACAAAACATAACAATACAGTTATTTCACCTCGGAGGTACAAACTGTCACTGCAATATTTTCGAAAGCTTTAATGAAGTGGTCTCGGGTAAAATGGGCGCACCAGACGCCAGGGCTTCCCGGAGCCTAAATCTGGGAAAACAGGTCCTTATGGGTCTTTTTTAAGGCCCGACCACGGGACCTGGGAGCCGCTCCTCTCTGTGTTCGATTATTGGTGTCTGGTTATTGCTGGTGGCTGTGGTTTGGATCAATACATTCACGGTCGATTAAGTGTGCTGTTTTGCACCCTTAACAGAAATGAGTTTGGATAGTCTCCAAACCTCTAAACAAGAGGTTAAAACATGGTTCCAGGCTTGTCATGTCTCTATATATTTCTACTCATTGTTTGTATGCGGTGCAACCAAATGCGATATTAAGTGTTTTTACACAAGTATCATATGGGTTGCTGTACTACACAATTGGGGGTGCTAGTCTACACTTTTTTCCCGTCTTTCTTTCTGACCAATAATTTTTAGAATTTTTTATAAATATTAGAATTTTATAAGAGCCAACACGGCTAGGTCCCGACGTTCATCTTGATCACATAATAATACAGTTAATACAATTAGATGCTTTGATATCTAAAATACAGAAATAAAACATGTTACATTTATATATGCTTTTTTTCCATATTTTTCCTGGTATTACCAATCGATCTTTCGACCATCCAGCCCTATATCAGAATTAACATATGGCTTATTTGTTTCTGTTCACAGTACATCATTGCAAGATGACAAAAAGAAACCTAAAATTTACTGGACTTTTTTTACATAAAAGTTGTGTTAAGTCATCGACGTGGCTTTGAATAAGGTATCAATATTTCATCCCTTTCGTATTGAGCAATTATTTTAGGAATTTCCTTTTTACTAGTCTTTATTCATACAATATTAGATAATAAAGTGCTTGAGTAATTTCGTAAGAGAAATAGATATAAGGCAGTTATCTATTTTCGTATTTCTGTTTGTTTCGTAAATGTTCTTAGTAACCTCTATTGCATAATACCTAGCGATTGTCTAATTTCTCCTGTTTGAGATTTTTTCTAGTCAGTTTGACTTTTGATTCAATCTAGCCTATTATTTTGCTAGAGTTTAATAAGTAATAACTTTTTACTTAGATTCAATCAAAAACACTTCATCTTCAAGGTCAAAATCACAAAAAAATTTAAAAAATTCAATTTTTTTTACCTTTTTTCACCTGTTCAGATTCATAGGTAGCAAACCGTTCAAAATTCAAGGAAACAATCAACTTTAAAAATGAACCTAAGATCTCAATAAACAACTTTCTAGAACATATGAACTTCCTAGGAATGATTCTTAACACCATTTAGGTAGCGCTTAGGTAATGTTGATGGCCCTGGACTTTTGCGGCTACCTAAGCGCTACCTAAACGGTATTAAGAATCATTCCTAGTAAGTTCATATGTTCTAGAAAGTTGTTTACTGAGATCTTAGGTTCATTTTTGTAGTTGATTATTTCCTTGAATTTTGAACGGGTTGCTACCTATGGACCTGAGCAGGGGAAAAAAGATAAGAAAAATTTAATTTATTAAAGTTTTTTGCGATTTTGGCCTTGAAAATAAAGGTTTTTTGATTTTATATGTTCACAATTTTTGTTCTTTATGACAAGAGCTACAACTTTGCCTCAGAGGGTATATCAAAATTTCAAACGGTTTCAAAATATGAGCTTGAGGAAATGATCATTTTTTTTGCAAAAATGACATCGAGGCCCCACATCTTTGAGGGCCCATTAAAAAAAAAACCTGGAGAACTTTGGGCAAAACTGGGAGACAGAGGTTTTTTTTTGGTCTTTTATGACGCAGTGGTGTCCATATATGGTTATTTTGGCATGACTTAAAAAATTACACAGTGTGTATTCTAGAACTTATTACCTATATCGCAGACTATAATTAAATATAAAGTTGTCTTTATTAAGAAAAATATATGCATTGGAATGGTCGGATATGTGCTTGTATACTTTTTAATAAAGTAAAAAAAAAACTAATTTTTACTTTTACTGATTATACACATCCACCAATTATGTCACACTTTTATAACAAACTTTAATAAAAACGCATTAGCGTAGGTCGATTTGTATAATAAAAGGAAACTTAAAAAATCTGTTAGCTTAAATTAAATCTACCGAGAATTCTGATATATTTTTTTAAGAAACGATAGTCCTAAAGTCAAAGCCTACTTTGCGCTGAGCTCCATCAAAAATGAAAAAAAAAAATTAAATATTAACAGTGACTTTTTTTTGGCAAAATAAATATATAACCTATAGATTTTATACCTCGTGCTTCTTTGAATATGTTTCTCAAACTTTAACGTTTTTGCTACTCGATTTAAATTAATTACATCCGCCTAATATACATATGTATTTTAATATATTTAAACACACATCAACAATTATTAACTTGCACGTTAGCATCTCTTGTCCACATTTCTCTCTGTACTTTTTTGTACTCGTAACATACAACTTTATAAAAATAAAACAATAAAAAATAATAACAAAATTCATTATCTTTATATGGTTTTTCATCATCAGAAAATTGGCTTTTCTCCTCTCAAATTACCAGTTACAGATTTTTCAAATGACATTTTGAACGTCATCATCATCATCATTGTCATCTGTAACTCCAACATCATCATCCTTATCAATGTCCTCTTTGTCACCATCATTTAGTTGCATATTTGCCGTCAGTATCATTAATGTCAACTCTTGGTAAAGTCATGCAACTGTAACCGATTTTTCACTTAACTGACCTGTTCGTGCCACTGAAAATGTAAAAACAAAAAATTAAATGTATCCGTAAAAAGCACAATTTCATTCTATGCTGTAAATCGCCAAAGGTGTTTAACTCAATGCTTTTTTACACTCCTGTTGTTTCCTTTCTCTGCAAACATTTTACTGCTGCTTTTTTTCTTGTTTTTTCATTTATAAAATTTATATTGATGCGTTCTGATTTAATACCAGTACGTAAATGTAATTTAATTGGTCATCAGAGACACTATACTCGTAACAGGAAAGTAGAAATATTGGCTTAATTTTGCAATGAATTTTATTTCATACCTTTTTTTTGTAAAGCAGCAGCGAATAGCAATTAAGTGTCAAAGATTGTTAAAAATGTTATTAAGATAAATTGGAAATTTCAGTTTTTTATTAGAGCAGTATTTAAAAAAAATATTCTGAACTTTCACTGTTTTTTAGGTATTAAATATAACATTTATAAAAAATAGGCCACATTCATAAACAAATATTTTCGATTTAGAAACGTTTTTTTTAAAAGAAACTCGAGTATTTCCTAATAACCAACTAATTGATCTCATGCTCATTTTAAAGACTCACTTAACAACAAATAGCTTTTTTAAAATAAATGGCTATTTATTGCATGATACTAAGGAGCCCCGCGGAAGAGCATGTGGTGGATCGGCAATACTTTTAAAGACCCCAATCAAATATTAATTACTGTGTGATTTTTTGTGAGGAAATATTTGTAAGAAACAAATATCTGCCTTGAAGAATTTAATCAAAACTCTGTTATTTCATCAAATTATTCATCTCCTAGATTTCAAATATCAGAGTCAACATAGCCTTTCATAGCATCAGGCGATTACAACGCTAAATATACGTTTCGGGTATCACGATTAATAACTCCAAAAGGTCGAATTTTATTTGACACTATTTCATAAAATGCGGCTGAATGCGATATCGAGTGGACGACAACCCACCTTGGCCTGCTGATTGACAAAAATCACCTGATGTTATTGACTTGGCGTGATTAAGGGTATTCCGAAAGAAATGATTAAATTTGAAGCATCACTTGAATTATCCTCAAATAATTCACCCACTATTGTCTATATATGGAACCAGCAAAATATCGTGTCGCCAACAACTAGCGCAAGAATTAATTAATTGAAATATAGAAAGTTTATCATTACTCATTGTTTGGAAAACACACCGCTTGGAATACCAGAAGACTTGGGTCTAATTGATTTTGATCAAAACCTTAAATCTGCTGCCCAACATGCAACAGAAACCCGACTACTAGCTAGATACAATAAAATTTATTCTGTAGATATCGAGCCGCTCTTGGCTGAAAAAATAAAAATTCGAAGAGAGTGGCAATCACACATGTCTCCTCAAATGAAATGTAGACTTAAAGATTGCATGAAACGGCTATGACAGCTGCTATAATCTGAAAGAGTAGCATCTCTGAAGAATTACTCAACGCAACTGCACAATCAGATTATTAATTATGACGTGCATGTAGAAACCTAAGACGACTAGTCGTACGTAAGCCTCCCTTGAAAATTTCTTGTGGAGACTGGGCAAGAAATGATAGCGAAAATGGCAATTTATTTGTTGGAAATTTGAAAAAAGTTTTCACTCCGAATACTCTTATAGCTGAATTGTCACCAGTAGAGACTAGGTCCGAAGTACTCCTTAGGTTTGAATTTAACGACATTGAAAGGGCAATAACTGATTGAAAGACCAAAAAAGCTCCTGGCGTTGATAAAACTAGTAACAAGATGTTATTTGAGTTGCACCGTAGCAATGTAGAGAAAATACAGAGGCACCAAAATAAGGTTGTATGTATGATTACAGCTGCTCCTTGGTATATAAAGAACTCGAACTTAGAATGTATAATAATTTCAACAACCGCGAAACATATTTTATTTTTGTCTAGCACTGGCTGGGCGTATTTAGTATATTTATATTTATTTTAGACTTCAGAAATGAGAATTTATTGTTTGTTCAAATATATTGAAAATACAATAAGTAAAATATGAAAAAAATTGTACGAAAATTTCTTTAAAAACTTTTTATAAAATAAAAATATTTTTTATGAGTTTGCCCCTAATATAATATAAAATATTTTAAACATTATAAAGTGTATCAGTCAGGTACGTATGTATATATTTTGTGGGGAGGATACTGAAGCAGACCGCTAACTTTATGGGCCACTTTAGGACCCCTCGTTCCACAATAATTTCTGGCATCCGACTGGTAATTTAAGCCTACCTTAATTCCATTGAGAATTGTGCTGTCAATAACTAGCCTCTTACTCTCGATCGGAACAATATTTAATTTTGAGATTTTTTTTATAAATTTTTTTATAATAATTTTAAGTGTCTGCCTCCTACAGTTCAAAAAATAAAAACATACTGGCGAATAACACGTCACTTTCGGAACACCCTATAAGTTTTAGTATTTATTTAGGAATTGTTACTATAGCGGCTACCTATTACGGTTGCAGCGATAAAAGATGCTGACAGACGGACATACACTGTAGCGAAAACAATACCCTTTAGGTATGGAACCCTATAAATTATATAAATATGCAGAAGAGGCCGAGTAAGGATATTTAAATTAATTATTTAAATGCATAACTCTGTAATTGCAACAAAATGGCGGTTAATGCCACTTAGGTGTTGATCAATACTTTGATACCTTGGGAATGTTCCCAACTGTACACAGAAGGTACACGAATGACAACGAATGGTTTTGGTTTGGAAATAAAATGTATCTGTTTTATTTCATTCCAACTTAAGCGTCTCTTTACTGATTTCATTTACAATCATTGTAAAACCATTTTTCAAACTTTTAAATTGTGCAACAAAGTTTATCCTTCAAATTATAACCATTGAGAAAAGGTTAACCTATCGTCTGCGAGTACAATCGAAAGCACTTACAATAATTATAAAATTATATATGTATGTGTTTCGTATGTGGCTTTCCAATTATATGATTTACCAAAGAAACTTTTGTCTTCATATTGCTTGTTTGCTTTTCCATCTGTCTGTCTGCCTGTCTATCTGTCTGGCTGGCTGTCTGTCTGTATGGCTGTCTAACTGTCTGACTGCTTGTCTCAATCAATACCTCTTAAGGGTGTATGACTAAAACTTTTCCTGACATTGATAAAAGTGTTTCTACTGAAATTATTTCATATGCAAATTGTAATTGATTGTGCTCATGAATGTTGATGAAAGTTTTAATTGTTAATGTTTAACAAACGAAAAACACAAGAAGAAACGTTTTCATCTCATACCTGGCTGCATTGTAACAATTTATATCGACACATCTATCGTTAACTCACTCATGACCTCTGCTACAGATGAAAGTTTGTAGTAAAATTTTCCAACTTTTATTACGATGCAGTTGTTTTCTTCTTGATCGTTTTTATTTTTGGTGGTGGCAAAATCTTTTATAGTAATTTCATTTCATAAATACAAAAATTTTCTCATTTCACGATTTTCTTTTCCATTGTAGTTCCGTTTCCTCACCTGCACCGTTATTGGGCGGCCATTAGAATTGTTACAATATTTAAAAATACTTTAGAAAGTTTTACGGTTTTGTATTGCAGCCTGGCACTGCTGAAGTATGAAGAAAATTAAACAAAACTTTATGTTTTTTCTTTTCAAAAAGTTTTTACACACAAAGAAAATATTTTTGCAAGAAACAAAAACAATAATAATAATTATGTTCGCGTAGTTTCAGTTCAAAACATTACTTTCAGAAAAACTCTGAAAAATCTATTTTGTTGCTTATGTTCCTAGTTGAGAGCGAGTGAGAGTAGGAGTGGTTATTGTTATATTTCTATGGAGACCTAAACATAAGTTAGTCTTTCTCGATAGATGTTTCATGACTTTTGTATATTCTTAAAGTGAAACTAATATTGTTGTTTTGTTTTATTTATTTTTACTTGTTACAGGTAAAAACAATGTTGTCAATTAAAGAAAATTCTTAGAATTTCGTTGTTTTATTTTATATGGATTTTGGCAGTGAGAGAACAGGTACTACACATAATTACTGTCTCCATATATACAAAATAGTAAATATTTTCACTCTCTTCAGTGCATATAGGGAATTGGTCCTTTTAAATCCTTATACGTAGAGAAGTTAATTAAGCGATGACCGTCTGTGTTTGGGTTGAAATTAATTTTGCCCAGGCACCAGAAGAGATACAGACAATTTAAGCCCACCGATCTGCCAAGCATAATTTCGAAAATTTCACTAATGGAATTTAGCAACATCAAACCCTTCCATTCGAAACTGTGAAGAACCACGCCTACCTCTATTTTTACTTTGTTTTTTTTTTTTCAGTTGTAGTGTTTGTAGTGTTCACTTTTGTTTTTTTGTTAAATAAATAGATCCTGCGAGGATCGGTTATTGGTTGTTTTTAGATTCGTACAGTTTTTCTGCTTTGATTTGTATTAAAGGCCTTTATAGAAAGCAATACACATAGAGGAAGCCAATAGACCCAAAGAGTGCCCACTGGTAACCAGGAGCAGTGAAAAGCCACATTAGAGGGAAGGGGTCAATGTGTTGATTTTTTTTTGCTTTTTTCTGAACTTTCTAACGCAATTAAAATTGCAGGAAGAACATAATTTTTACAAAAAAAAATAATTTTTTTAAATTACAAACAAAATATTAAAAAATTTTTAGAAAAACTTTTAAACAAAAATTTGACAAAAAAATTTTAACAAAAAATTAAAAAAAAAATTTAAATGTAAAAAAAAATATTACAAAAATTACAAAAAATTAAAAAAAATAAAAACAAATTTAAAGACATTTTTACAAAAACGATTTTCTAAATTAATAATAATACATTTTTACAACAAATATTCAGAAAAAATTTCCAAAATATTTTCCATAAAGTTTTTACAAAAAAAATTTTCTATAAAATTTTCCAAAAGATTTTCAATCAATTTTTTACTGGAGTTTTTTTTTCTATAAAATTTTTTCAAAAAATTTTCAATGAAATTTTTACACAAAATTTTGAATTAAACTTTTAGAAAATTATTTATATTTAATGAGAGTATGTTAGATCGCCTTAAGGTCCCTTAATAATAAAAACAATATTTCATCCTATTAATAAAATTTTTGGGAATTTAAATATTAATTATTTAATATTATGCTAATTACCCATAACGTTTTATAATAAAAACGCAATTTATTTGTTTTTATTATATTTTGGCTAATTTCGTTAACCATTTTCAAGGAAATTATTTAAAAAGTAATTAAAGCATTGATTAATTTAATTTTAAATGATGTCTTTACATCGAAAGCGCTCGCCAAAAGTACCAAAACAACAGCCAGTGACGACGGTCTTCACCGAAAGGTATGACAACAGTATTTTATTTACTGGCGGAACAAATCCAATCAATTTAATACCAAAAGCCGATCTAACATACTCTATATCATATAAATAAGAAAGATAAGGTCAACTACACTAACAATATCCCTAATATTATCTATAAAAGTTTTACACAACAATTTTCTATAAAAATTAAAAAACCACAAAAAATTTTCATATTAAAAGTTTAAAAAAATTTTACAAATAATATTTTAAAACAAAATACACCTAATTCTATTTTTACACGGTAGATTGGTTCCAGAAAAATCCGTTAAAAAAACGGTGTAATAAAAGACATGGATCATATACAAAAATAGGTGATTGGTTCCTTAACTCTAAAAAATATTAATATTAGTGCAAAACGAGAATTTTTTTAAGAACAAGAAATCATGTTTATTTTACTAAATCATATAGGTATTTGCACCGTTTATTTGAAATTATAGTGTATGACGAAGACTTAATAGATTGTTTAGTTTCAGAAATCAACGATTGCCTAATTGAATTTTAATTTTTTTATAGTTCTTACTGTAGCTTCGTTTAAACCGAACATTTTGCTAAGAAATGTTGAGCCTTCTCCATTTCGAAGGCGATCTAAAATGTCAACTTTGTTTTTTAAGCAAATTTAATTTAATTTACGATGTAATTTTTTATTTGTAGTTTTCGTCGTCTTCTTGTAGAGAAGCATTGATAGTTCACAAAATATTAACACATTTCAATTGCTCTAACAAGTAAAAATGCTTGTATGCACAAAAAGGGAATTCTTCTAAATTTTTGATATAAAAATATTAAATTTTACAAATAAAATTTTACAAATAAAATGTTACAAATAAAATTTAAGCCCAAATGATTTTAAATCGTGCTAAATGGAATAAAATCGTGTAAAAAATTATTTTTTTTTTTCAAACCGTGTAAAAACAGAATTGGGTGTATTTGAAAAATATTATACATAAACTTTCATAAAAATTTTACAAAAAAATCCTATAATATTTTTCAAAATAAAATTTTCTACAAAATTATTACAAAAAAATTTAATATAACAACTATTACTATAATTTAAATAATATATATTAATATAATATAATATTATTTTTTTAACTCTTAATTTATACAGAGTATGTAAAATTATATTCGCTATTCCAAAAATTAAGGGGTGCACATGGGCTGGGTAGATACTTTAAATCTAAACAGAGTATGTATTATGACGTTATATTTAAACAGTAATAGGCTTGAAATTAAAATTTCCACAGATTTTATTTTACAACAGCAAGGTAATACAGAAACCTACGTGTGTGAGTCTGACTCAAACTTGACTTGATTTAAAGGTTTTTTACGAGTATAAATGCTGTTAACATACCTGTTATAATTTCGAAATTACCGTTTATGATGCTGAAAAACTAATTTTTTACCTCAAAAACACTTCGGGGAAGTCTGGGACCACTCTTATTCGATTTTTCACAAAATTTTCTTCTCGAGCTAAACTTAACGAAATATTTTTTTAAAGACACAACTATCTCGAAACTTCTGGCTTGTCTGCACTACGTAGTGCATTAACAACTAAACTCTAAATATGGTAAAAATGGTTAAAAATAAAATTTAAAAATAAATTTGGTTACAGATAAATAACAAATCTAATGTAGTTTCCTGAAACCTAAATTTCCCTGTCATGCTAAAATCCGTAAACCATGAGTAACGAATATAATTATTTCATTCACGCATATGAACCCGCAGACCATTCAAAACACTTAAAACAATAGATTTTACATAAAAAACAAGTTCTATTCTAGACTTAATTTTTTTATATATATTTTAAAATTCAACCCGCTAAATAAGCAACACTAATGAATGCATAGCAAAACTTAAAAGAAAAATTTCGTATTTCTCTATTTATAATTATAGATAGTAATTTCAAATTTTGTTTTGTTAACAAATTGTTGTTGCTACTACAACTCTAATTAAAGAAATTATACCTGATGAAATTTAAACAATTTATAAGTATTCCCAACCCTGTTGCCATGGCTGTTAAAGAATAAAATTGCTGCATGTTGTTTGCATTCTCAACTGACTTTTAACCAAAAATTATAAACTTGTTAAAATCAATATAGACACAAGTTTTTACATGTGTGAAAACGTTCAAGATAAAAACTTTATTTTGTAAGAACAAAACATAAGTATGAGTGAATAAATGAAAGAAAGCATAAATGTACATAGAAGAAGTTGAAAAAGAAGAACATATGTAAGTAAGTATGTATACAAAAGAAAAGAAAATTACAAATTATTTCGCATATTTTGAAAAGATTTAACAAATTTGATACGAAGTATGGATGACACCTGTTTTTGTTTTTTAACAAAAAATTAAAAAGTAAAAAATATATAAAATGTTCAACTTTATTAATAAGTGCAAGTAAGTTTTGAGAGAATTGAAGGAAGTGATTATACAAGCGATTGACATCTTAAAAAGTTTGATGAATTAAAAAACTTTTTTATGAAAAAATTAATATCAAATATTTAGAACTAGAAGGAACTGTTGGCATTAATTTACTTTGAGTTAAATTTTTAAACCAACTGGGAAAAGACTTGAATGGTTTAATAGATTTCAATACACAAAATGTCATAAAAAATGGCAGTCACACGCAAAGGAAAAACATGGCTGAGGCACTTGAAAATTACATAAAGTAAGTATTTCTATGGCCGCTATAACAGCAATTATTAAATTGAAAGGGTACCCCATAAGAGAAGTCATGACATATATGAATATTCTCTTATATCTATTGTACAGAATATATGTTATAGTATTAGCTATAATAAGTAATAAATTTAAAATTATAAATTAAAGAGTGTAGATAGTGTAGATCATAGATGATTTAATTTCACGTAATTGGATTTATCTTTTGAACCCTTTAGGCTGGCGCTTAAAATGTATTTTTTTAATGTATTATTAATGTAGGGGGTATATCGAAGCAGACCACTTCCATAATGGGTCTCTTTTAGACCCCCTACCGTCCTCTATGATTACAGGCAACCGAAATGTAATTTACGGCAACCTACTGTTATTGAGTCACGTGCTACAACTAACCTTTAATCTTGACTTAAGTGATTTCAGACTGTCGACTGGTAACTCTCGGCCTTCTCTCTCATCACGCAGTCTCTAGTAATTGCTAGCATTTGTTCATGCCTCAGGTCCCCCATGGCAACCACATTCAACAGGCTTCTACTAGTGGTCCTGAGTATTATGCTACCCAGTGCTGGACATTCACACAAAATGTGCACTGCTGTTTCAGCCTCTTTCCTTTCCCCGCCTACTCTTCTGACACAGTCTCTCACTTTTAGGCATGAGCTGTAGGGACTTCGACTTTAAGGGAACATTTTGAGGTGCCTTCTTCCGAAAAGGATTAATCTAAGACCACCGGGCCAGGTGCGTCCAATTCATCCCCATGTACCTCCACAGCCGCAATAGACGTACCAGTCCACTTATTGCGAGGTTTCTTTTTTATTCTCTTTTGATATCCTCCCTTGGCAACATATGATAGTATAGGTGCAAGATGTGACATCAGTATGATAGTTTAAATATTAACGGATTAAATATAATAATTATTATAAATGATAAGTTACTTTTTTGACATACTTTATAATAAAAATTAAGGAAATTAAAAAATTAATGGTTTGATAGTCGGATTATTTAATTTTTATTTAAGGGCTGTAATAAATATTTACTACAACATAAGTCTAGTTATAAAGCAATGCTCCTCAATACCAGTAGGATTTTTTATCTTCCTTGTATACATGCTGCTTCCATGTGCCTTTTCCAGACGACTGTTTTAAGTTTGACCGGAAAATTGAAGCGACCCAATTAATTAGTTAACTATCAAATATAAATGTTGTGACTGTGCACAGCATGCGATTTGAACGGGAGAGATCTAAGTATTGCAGAGCTCATACCAAAATGAATTTAATACATAAGAACTACCCAGCACTATTGGAAAATCCTTTAGTTCTCCAAATGTAGAAATATTATTTTTATAAAACTATTTTGCTCGGTTCGGTTTAATTATTCTTTTTTTATTTTCTAACTACAAAAAATATATGATATAAGTTTTATTAGCTTAAACTGATTAAAATCACGGCAAGTTATGGTCGTATAGTAATATTCCATAGCGACTGAATTTGATTTTTACATACTATAGATAAACATGTAGATACTATATATAAACATTCATACATATACATATTCCATATTCCATATTCCATATATGTACTAGTAACCTTTTTAATATAATAAAATAAATCTTTCTGAAAATTTTATTCAATTTTGTAAAAGCTATTGACAGTTGGGCAGAAAAATGTTCAATGCCATAAATCAAATATGTACATACATGAGAGTATAATATTTAAAAAAGAAATACATACATGTACACATAGTTGTACAGCAACAGCAACAACATAAAACAAATACGAGTACGAACTAATAAATAAATGTTGCAAAACAAAAATCTTCTCTAATTAGACTCAAATGAATAGAGCAACTAACAAATACACACTTGTTCACTGGATTAGAACCACATTTATTTTTTTAGCAGGATATTTCGAAATTTTATGATGGGATCAAAAATCTTACTAGTTAAGGGCGGAGTATTGAGCTTAAAAGGAATAAAAAAAATCGTTGAGACGATATTTGTATGTACATATATACGAGTATTTACTATTTAATTTTTTCAAAAAATCAAAAATTTTTCAAATTACCCTTCACCACAGGTAGAAAGGGCATATATAAATTTATCATTTCATGTGTAATTTCTCCAATACTCATTTTCAATCCCATAAAAGTACATACATATATATCCGTCTGTGTTTGGGTTGAAATCAACTTTGCAAAGGCACCAGAAAAGATACAGAACATTTAAGCCCACAAAAATCTGCCAGGCATAATTTCGAAAATTTCGCTAACGGAACTCAGCAATATCAGACTATACTATTAGAGGCTGTGGGCAAAAAACCAGGTCTTTCTTTTTTTCACGTTATTTTTATATTTTTTTTTTCGCGACTAGTAGATCGCATGTTGTATTAGTAAGGGGTAATTTTTTATTTGTTTTAAGGCCGATAGGGTTTTTCTGCTTTGATTTGTATTAATAGCCTTTATCGAAAGCAATACACATAGAGATACAGTAGGAACGTTGGGGGTCAATTTTCTGTAAAATTTAAAAAAAAATAAATTCGATAAAATGTTTACCAAAAATTTTTCATAAAATATTACAAATAAATTCTATAAAATTTTTATAAAACATTTCTATAAAATTTTTATTAAAATTGTTATAAAAAATTTTGGATAAAATTTTCGGTAAAAAATTATTACAAAAAAATTTCGATATAATTTTTACAAAAATTTTTGATAAAATTTTTACAAAAAATTTCCACAAAAGTTTTATAAAAAAATTTCAATAAACTTTTGATAAAAACATTTCTATAAAATTTTTATAAAAAAATTTCAAAATAAATTTTATAGAAAAATTTCCAAAAAATTTTTATAAAAAAATTTCCAAAAAATTTTTATAAAAAAATTTCTAAAAAAATTTTTATAAAAAAATTTCTAAAAAATTTTTATAAAAAAAATTTCCATAAAATTTTTATAAAAAAATTTATAAAAAATTTTTATAAAAAAATTTCCAAAAAATTTTTATATAAAAATTTCTAAAAAAATTTTTATAAAAAAATTTCTAAAAAATTTTTATAAAAAAAATTTCTAAAAATTTTTATAAAAAAATTTATAAAAAACTTTTATTAAAAAAATTTTTAAAAAATTTTTGTAAATAAATTTCCATAAAATTTTTATAAAAAAATTTCTATAAAATTTTTATAAAAAAATTTCTATAAAATTTTTATAAAAAAATTTCTACAAAATTTTTATAAAAAAAATTCTATAAATTTTTATAAAAAAATTTCTATAAAATTTTTATAAAAAAATTTCTATAAAATTTTTATAAAAAAATTTCTATAAAATTTTTATAAAAAAATTTCTATAAAATTTTTATAAAAAAATTTCTATAAAATTTTTATAAAAAAATTTCTATAAAATTTTTATAAAAAAATTTCTATAAAATTTTTATAAAAAAGTTTCTATAAAATTTTTATAAAAAAGTTTCTATAAAATTTTTATAAAAAAATTTCTATAAAATTTTTATAAAAAAAATTTCTATAAGAAAATTTCTATAAAAAAATTTCTATAAAAAAATTTTTATAAAATTTCTATAAAAAAATTTTTATAAAATTTCTATAAAATTTTTATAAAAAAATTTCTATAAAATTTTTATAAAAAAATTTCTATAAAATTTTATAAAAAAATTTCTATAAAATTTTTATAAAAAAATTTCTATAAAATTTTTATAAAAAAATTTCTATAAAATTTTTATAAAAAAATTTCTATAAAATTTTTATAAAAAAATTTCTATAAAATTTTTATAAAAAAATTTCTATAAAATTTTTATAAAAAAATTTCTATAAAATTTTTATAAAAAAATTTCTATAAAATTTTTATAAAAAAATTTCTATAAAATTTTTATAAAAAAATTTCTATAAAATTTTTATAAAAAAATTTCTATAAAATTTTTATAAAAAAATTTCTATAAAATTTTTATAAAAAAATTTCTATAAAATTTTTATAAAAAAATTTCTATAAAATTTTTATAAAAAAATTTCTATAAAATTTTTATAAAAAAATTTCTATAAAATTTTTATAAAAAAATTTCTATAAAATTTTTATAAAAAAATTTCTATAAAATTTTTATAAAAAAATTTCTATAAAATTTTTATAAAAAAATTTCTATAAAATTTTTATAAAAAAATTTCTATAAAATTTTTATAAAAAAATTTCTATAAAATTTTTATAAAAAAATTTCTATAAAATTTTTATAAAAAAATTTCTATAAAATTTTTATAAAAAAATTTCTATAAAATTTTTATAAAAAAATTTCTATAAAATTTTTATAAAAAAATTTCTATAAAATTTTTATAAAAAAATTTCTATAAAATTTTTATAAAAAAATTTCTATAAAATTTTTATAAAAAACTTCTATTTTTTCAAAAAAATTTGATAAAATATTTTCAAAAAATTTTCGATAAAGTTTTTACAAAAAAAATTGTCTATTTTTTTATATTATATTTCTAATAATGAAGTTAAAAGTCATAAAATTAAAAAGCGAATATTATGGGAAACATAAAGTTATGGTAATAGTTAAAATTATTATGGTAAAGGATTCGGCATGTCCTAATGCAGCACTCTTACTTCTTTTTCATTATTTTTATTTATTAATTTCTTTTTGTGCTAAAATCTCAATTCTTGAATTTACATTGAATTATGTATAAATACATACATATATACTTTAGATCATTTTTTCAAACCTTGTAGTAAATAACAAAATCTTATATTGGCCTAATCAATTGAATAGGGGCGTAGTTATGTAAGTATGCTTCCACAAAAATATAATATTTTGTGACAACTTCAATCCAGAGAAGTCAATACAGAACATGATGAAAAAAATCGTGCATTTATTTTATTTTATGCATATGTATATCTTGTTACAAGCAAATGGCAGCCTGTAGTACAGAGAGTGGATTACCACAGCACTAAATTAAAGTTGAACTTGTATTTTTTTACAAATAACCGTGCTACATTCGAAGTTGTTTAATTACTTATATTCTCCTATGTCTTCTAATAGTATTTGTAAAATTTTAAATAAAAAATAAATATAATAAAATAATAAAATTTTATATTAAAGTCCACATTTTATAATTTTCTGGATAAGTTTAGATTTTTGGCGAAGTTTTGTTCTGTCCTGTTATACTCTTTAAGTGAGCCATTCTGTCTGATGTAGGCTTCCATGTTTGAAGGTAGAAGGTAGATTTTCTTTGATATTATGATCCCAACTCCACTAATGCCGCCATCTTCATTTCCGCTGTAGCTTACACTATGGCCATTTCCAGTCATAACCTCGCTGTTTCCATTGCCATCCATCTCATTTCGCTTATGCATAGGACTTCAATTTTATATGATAAAAGTAATTTTTTTCTAGTTCTGTTAGCCGTGATGGTCTCAGCTGTGTACGAACTTGATGTACGAACTCTACATTTCGATTGCAATATTATAAATAATAATTTTGAGTGTTTTGCGACATTTTGTTCTCTTTTTAATATTGTAATACTTAAATTAATTACTTGAACTATTTATTAACATATAACAGAAATAAAATATTGACAAAAATATTAATATTTTCGCAAATATTTCTGTTTTTAGGGTGCCCCGGTAGTCTAGTAGGTAGTGTGCTTGTCTATCAGTCGGGATGTTTCACTACAACGAGTGAAGGTCTTCGTTACTATGCTCGATAAATTAAGTTAGAATATAATTTGTAATTGTATTGTAACATTTAATAAATAAAATAAAAATTTCTTTTTTAAATGCCTACCTATATTAGTCCAAAATATATTGCTCCTTTAATGCAACATAAACATATCTCACAAAAAATAAATTTGGAGTTATTTAAGAAAAATGTTTTCTTTGTACCTTATCTACGTTCTTAAATAAATATTAGATTTATATTTAAAGTTATAAATAAATAATTTGTATCCACTCATACAATGTATGTTTACATTTTGAAGACTTTAGCAACATTTTGTTAAAATTGTTGCCTTTTATTTTGATATATTACTATGTTGCATTAAAGGTGTGATATATGTATATTATATGGCATTACAAATCAATACTGCAAAAATTACAAACCGAATGATAGACATTTATATGCACTTCCTAGCCTTAGTAAAGTATAAAATTTAAAAGGAGTATGGCTAAGAGCTTAATTTATAAAAAGGAGTAAGAGTGCTAAGAGGCATTTCATAATCGATTTCTAATGTCTAGAACTTTAACCTGATTCCTGTTGTTTTTACCTGTTCCAGCCAGTTTGCCAATTTATATTATATGTTGGATAAATGTTTTAAATTTTCTTGTACAAAGAATTTAAGCAATATTAATAAAGAAAAAAAAACTAAAATTAAATTTTTAATTTTCAAAAGTTTTAAGGTTTTTCTGTCCGTCTATCTGACTTGTTTTATCTTGTTGTGTTCATTCAATTTGAAATTTTAATTATAACAAAATGATTTTGCTACAAATATACACACTTTTTACAAACAGCATATAAAATTTAAAAATGCATTTTTTTTTTCAAACTAAAACAAAATTGAAAATTATGCATCAGATAACAATTACGAAGAAAGCAACAACAAAATAGCAGACTAAACTGTATGTTGCATTTCTAAAATAAAGCAACAACTACAACAAGAAAGTGGAAAATTTATACATAAAATTCAAATGGATTAATGTTGTTTGTTAGATAAAATGTAAAAGCAAAAGCAACAGCAAGCAAATTAGTAAAAAATAGAAAAAATTATTTATAGGGTGTTTTTTATTTATTGTTTTTCTAAGAAAATCTTAGTTATAATAAAAAAATTATGTTTTATTGAGGATGGATTTTGCACTAAAAAAGTAAAAAAAAAGCGAATAACTCAAAAAAAATAAAAGAATTAAAATTAATTTAACAATAATATTTTATATCATGAAGATTCAAATAAAATGGCTAATCATGAATATAAAATTCTGTAAAGTAGTATGCTTTTGTTAAGACCTATAAAGTCATACTCTTATGTATAAATTATGTGTTAAAATAAGCAATTACCTGCATATAAAAATTAGTATTTTGTATAGTGGTTCTATCATAGGCTGAGATAACTCTGTGTCTTTCAGGGTGTACTAACAGATCCACAAACCTTAAGTAATAACAGATATTATTTTTTCTTCCTTTTGTAAATTAAATATATTTTTCCTTATTTAGTTACCTTTTATTTACAGTAAATTGTTACATAACGAATAATAAAAATAAAAAATAAAAATCGATTCGCAAGTACTGAATCGATACGCAGGTTCATAAATAAGCACAAATAGTTGCTTAAAGCTAGGCTTTAAAATACTATAAGTTTTCTTAAACTAGGGAACAGTTAAGCCAAGACGCTTTAGGAACAGTCAGTCAAAAGACCACTGTGGGAACTGTCAACCGAAGGCACAGTGGCCACTGTGTTAATTTATCATACCCGACCGAAGTCGGATATATCTTAAAAATATCCAAGGACTTGCCAAAATAAGCCAGGAGAAGAAGAGTTATACGAGTGCAAGTATAATGTTCAAGTCTTATATGATGTGACTATTGCCTATCTTGGAGGGGTCGCAACATACCGGTTGCCTGCATACCTTTGCTACTTATCTTCATTTTAACATAAAGCAAATGAGAGTTATGACTGTACTTCTAGTTGCTTGTATACTTTTTACATTATGGACGTGTTTACTTAGCAGTTATGGTTGAATTAATATTATTGCCAAATTACAATTCTATATGTCCAGTTCCAGCTTTTTCAAAATATTGAGAACAATTTTCAAAAAATATTAGATACTTAAATTGTTAATTTAGTCGAAATATTTATTAACATAAAAATGCATTTTTGAAGTCAGACGTAACAAATATAAGGTTGTAAATATTAAGCAAAAATACGAAACAAGATCAAAACTGTAGGTTGTGGTGGACTTTGTTCTCAACAGCAGGCCATGATGATCGCATACAGGTTTTCTCTTATTTTTTTTATCTAAGTTTGCCTGGTTAAATAGATGATGTTTAAAACTAAACACCACCAAAAGTAGATAGATGCGAAGAATGCTAAAGACGGATATAGCGATCCAGAAAATTTATTACATTCAGCTAGTTTCTAAAAAAAAATTCCCATTTTTTCTTTAAAATTACTCACCTAATTTGTAATTAATATTCTTTCAACTTAGAGAGAATATAACGAACTTAAGCATAATTTTAAAAATCCGTTTGTATTTTAGCAAACATTTATCAATTTTTTCCAGTAGCTAGTGAGCAATGTTTAAGATTTCAAAATAATATATGTTCTGACAGCCGATCTTCAATTTAAAAATTCCAAAATTATTCCATTTTTGTGTATTTTCGCCGAAAAGGAATACTTTAATGTTGTGTATTATTGTGTATTAGTGTGCTAAATAATAAAAAAAAATGCTAAGCTCGAAAATAAATAGCTCGCCCCTGGAAAGTGAATAGTTCCCCGCATGAAGAGTAGCTATTTGGATATTTGTTTTGACTTGTAGTATCCGGAAAATAATAATCTTTGCAGTAAGGCCTAGACCCTATTCATGACAGTCTCAAAGATAGAAATACCCTGATAGGGTTGTTTCTTGCAAACTCTATTGCTAAATAATTAAATTTTATAACAGATTTTAGATAGTGACCAAAAAACTCAAAAATGCATTGTTTGTAACAGTTTATGGGCCGTCAAAGTCTTCCACCAGAATTTCTTAAAATTCATCAAGAGCGTTCATATCTTGAGACACAAACGCTATTAATATTTAAATAAGGTTGTCTTTAAAAACGTAAACAGATGATATCCAAAATCTTGATAAATAACCCTGTAGTATATTCAACCAACATTGAATTCATGAGATAACTTTAATAGTATGATTTTTATTCTAATTTTCAACAATTAGAAAGTTAAATTGAAAACTATGAACTTGTAAAAACAATGCAAAATTTAATAGATACAAGTATTCTAGCAGATAATTATAACAACTAATAACAATTTCAAAAAGCTCTATCTTCTATGAAATATAATGTAAAATTAAAATTTCTCATATTCTATTTCTTTGATAAGTTTGTTTAAATAGAAAATTAATAACAATTGAAACTACCGGGTAGATAGATACGAAGAGTACTGATGACGGACGTAGCTTTCTGGAAAATGCATTCTGCTTTGCTGGTATCTTATTTTTCCTTATCTCTTTATAATTAAGAACTTAAGCCTAAATAATTAATTTATTAATTTATTAATTTATAATAACTAATAATTAATTAATATGAAACCTCTGCACTAAGAGATTTATTTTTTCTTAAAACAAATTCTTAAACTAAAATTTTTGGAAATATTTTTTATGATTTTTTAATCTTACATTTTTGAGGCCTGTTACTTTTCCAGACCATTTGTATTCTGTGAAAGTAGATCACAAACACGCCTCATTAATAATACGATAATGTTCCCTAAGTTCCAATACTCCACATTACATTTATATGGGCTGTACCACATTCATATAAAATATAGCCTTCGACCACTTAAAAGACTTGCTCTAGACATTGGTGAAATCATTTGTAAAATTTTGTGAGTTTTTCGGAAATTACCTCCAACATCAAAACTGAGCTACTTTACATTTCCATAGCACAAAATTAGATTTGTAAAGTTTAAATTTTTAAAGCCTGTGCTGTGCAGCCCATTTCGCTGCTTGGTACACTTGTGCTGGCAAATGGCTACATCTGACTCTTTAACCCTAGTCCAGGTGTGGCCACTGACACTTGGGAGTAATACACCTCCTAAGTGGCTTACACTTTTCTATTGAAATTTCGTATGTAAGCAAATGGCAGAATTTTACGTCAACTGACACCTCAATTACTATCCTAGGTCAAACCACTGAGGTTCTATGAGCTCCTTAAGCCGAGACCCCCAAGAACGTATAACCAAGTACAGATGTGGCCACTTATTAAAGACTTTGTTTTTTTGTGGTAATGTAAATTTATTTTATTTATTATTACTTATTTTATTTATTAAAACTTAACTTATTTATTTTTTGTCTTCATTATTGCAAGTTTTGCATAGAAAGAAATTGCTCGAATGTTGCACACATATTGGCCTTTTACATTCACAGCATATGTTACGAGTGCGTCTTCTGTGTTCGTCGTAAATATAACAACTTGGATTTGGATTCCTCGCTGAGCCGCTGCTGCACTCGTAGAAGGTGTAAGGTCAACTTTTTCATTTAAGGCCCCGTTTATATAGCTCGCTATGCCAAGTTTCGTGTTAAAATTACGCGTTACCTGAACACTGACTGACCAGCTCCTTGGCAAGCTGGCGAAGAAAATGTTTGCGTCAAAGCTTACTATATGGGATGTTTTATTATTTTCAAAGTATATGATATACGCTGACAATGCCATCAAATCAATCATATTAAAATAGAGAGATAATGGCAAACGCATTTGTACTTAAAAGAAAACCCCTTATAATAAGAAGTATATTTTTTCTTAAAACAAATTCTTAAACTAAAAATTTTTGAGATATAATTTTTTATGAATTTCTAGTTCTAGATTTTTGAGGCCTGTTATTTTTCCAGCTAATTTAATTTTTGACTAAAAGTCTTATATCTGTAAAATCAACTAACGAATTTCTATCGCCTTTTTTAATAATTAATTTTTATTGAGGTAAAAAGTTTAATTAGTTTAGATTGAAAAATTTTACTGCTACAGTTTTTTGAAAAAAATTATAGCAGTTATTAATAGTTGCTGTAATGGTGTTACCATGCCCTCTGTTACTATACACCCTATTTTTATTCTGTAAAAGTACACTTCTAACAAGCCTTCTTAATAATAAGTTCGAAGATTCCAAATCTTTTTTATAAAAATTTATAAATTTATTTTTAATTTCAATTTACATTTATATTTTTTTTTATTCAATTAAATATTATAGAACTATTTTTATTTCCCAACAATGCTACCGACAATGTGTGGCGAAATATTGAAAATAAAAAATTAAAAAAATTTTTGAAAAAAAGACACCTAAAGCTTAAAAAACATAATTATAAAATTTTTAAAAAGGTCAAAAATTACTATAATTATTTAAAAGATATAGCTATTAAATTTATATGGGCTGTGCCATACTTAAACATAACATTTCCAAAGACTCACTGTAGTGATTAGTGAAATCGTGTCAATAGTCAACATATAATATTTTAGAAATTGATTTGAAATAAGTTTTTCATTATTTTTGGCGGACCCTGCCAATAAAAACAACATCTGACTCAATATTAGAATACTAAACATAAAAATCATTCTAAGAATAATTTTTTTATTTTAATTTAGCAAACAATTATTTTTCGATATGATTTTTATATTTATTACTCTAATATTGAGTCACATGTTGTTTTTTATTGGCAGTGTCTGGCAAAAGGAATAGGATCCAATACTCAAGAAAATGATTTGATAAAAACTTGTTTATAGATTTGTATTAAAAAGGCCGAAATGCTTCAAAAAGCAACGTTGCAAGGCTGTGCAGAAAATAATTGATTTTGTAAAACTTATGCATTCATTAATTTCTGTAGAAAATATCCGACCTTAGGTTAAAAAAATTGTATGGTGGCCACGGCCGCATCCCGGCGCATATAAACTAGTGACCTGGTTTAAACTCAAGGAGTTATGCTCTATTAGGTCGGAGATTTTAAAGCAATATGGACCTTTTTGAAAGATAAAAAGACTTTTTTAGGAACTAATAGCTTGTAAGTTATATAATTATTTATTTTGTAACAAAATCTAGTAAAACGAAAAGATTATAGGCATTTAAAAATTAAAATTTTGTAATTTTTTTTTTAATTTTAGCAAAATACAGAAAAAGTCCATTTTAGACCACCATGTTATCTGTGATAATGCCGAAACATAGCAATATTACTTTGGATTCCGAAGTACTCTTGCATTTACTTTCAAATGAATAAAATACGAATAACTTTGAAATGGGTAATCCTAATTAAAAAAAAAAAAATTATTTTTGGCCCCCTTATCAAAACATGTACCACAGTGCGGGGGCCAAAGTATGGAATTTTCTGACAAGTATTAGTTATAAGTGTAACTGAATATTTAAGACATAAAAACGCTTTTTTTCGCACGTTTTATTACTTCACTTTCATAATAAAATTATTTCTTAGCTGTCGATTTTTACATTTTATTGCAAAAATTCAATTAATTGTTAAAGACAAAAGTCACCTACAAAACAGAAAAACACGCGTATAAAAAATCCAATACAATCAAAAGTTATGGATTTCGACCTTCTTCTCAAAAAATGGTCCACTGTGTAGTGGTTAAATGTGTAACTTATAAACACTACAAAATGCTGGGAGATGCCTAAAAGAGTTCGTAAAAGTGGGTGAGTTTGTGAAATGAAATTTTTTTTAGTAATGAGTCTTATTTACGGATTTGAAAACAATCATCGTTTTTTCCATTTAAAGACTATAAACTCCTAGACAAATTTACCAATAAAAATGCATCCACAAAAGGTAACTCTTTGTTAGTCTACAGACGTAATTGGGTTATGCTCTCTTAATATTATACGGAAAAT
The DNA here is from genome assembly GCA_949628195.1 of Phasia obesa. Classification (NCBI taxonomy): domain Eukaryota; kingdom Metazoa; phylum Arthropoda; class Insecta; order Diptera; family Tachinidae; genus Phasia; species Phasia obesa. The sequence continues at coordinate 125,510,225 of OX451218.1, forward strand.
TCTGTTATGATCTATGCTCGCGTATACAATATTGAACTTTTTGTGGGATATATTGATATCAAGGCTATTATGTCACGTTACCACCTGCCAAAAATTATCGAAAAATTTCGCAACTGTACTCGCGTCCTTAATAATAGTCTCCTAATGTATGAGGCTAAACGCTAAATGCTTGCAGAACTGATTTCAATGAACATTATGGCACATGAGTCGTCTATACGTACATATATTGAAGCCTTTACTTTTCTCTAATCGTCAATGAGAAAACCAAGATTTTTGTTAAAGGAAACCTTATAAGCTAACGGTATAGAGTCTGGAAATTGTAAAGTATTAAAGATATACCATGGGAAGAACTTAAAGAAAAAGTATTTCTTAAAACCTTTTAAAACTTTAGGATAACCACATAATTTCCTGCGGAGTTGTCTAAATATATATCGTTTTACTTTTCTATTCCTGTTGTATATATATAAAGCACATACTGTAACCTAAGGTACATATATATTCTCCAATAGTTTGGATATGGTTAAAAAACTTATTCGAAAGTACAATATAGCAATGCGTTTTGAATTATCTTATCTCGAGTGCAAACAGAATAAAACGAAATATGAAAAACATCTTAGCATTAAAATGAATTTTACTTAACTATAGTCTTAAAAATCTTAAAGTGAATTTAAATTAGTTTTAACAAAAAACTTATTCTTTTAAATCTCACCTTTGACGTAAGAGCCTTTGTACTTATGTTTCTACTCGCAAATCTACATTGTAATGTCCAGCCAAAAAGAGATGTGGACAAAAAGAATTTGTGTGTTGGCAGAAGAGGTTAAACTTATTTACATAAATATCAAATCGATCATTTTGTGCACGTAAAAAGGAAAAGCTCACATCCGTTCAAGCAAAATACGAAATTAACAAAAAATACAATTATTTTAGGTAATTTGCAAGAACCTTTAATTATTTAAAATGATTTAAAAATTCTGTGAAATTAATATAAATTTTACAAAATAAGCGAAAAAACAGTAAAATAATCATAGAGTAATGTAGCTTATGTGATTATCGCGCTGCGGGACATGTGATGGTTTTAGATAAATAAGTTCGATATTCAGTGATTGCTTTCTATGAGTTTCTATTAATCATAAGATTCTTCCTCATATATCGCTGAATTAATGTCGATATAAAATAATTAATAATTAACTTATAATTAAAGTGAATTATTAATGCAATTTAGTTTATTGTACGGAGAATATCGAAGCAGACCACTAACTTTATTATTCTTTATTTAACCACCTTTCGATCTTAATGATTTCAGTCACTCGAGTTAAAATTTACGTCTTACTTGCTTCTGGTGAGTTTCGTGCTACAGATTGTGGACTGATAACTGTAAATCTTCCTTCTCATCATGGACTATTTTGTTATATAAAGGGTGTTTTTTTATAGAGGTATAGAACTTTAAGTTGCAATAAAACAACGATGGATTATTCGATTGACATGAATTTTATTTATCCGAAAGATAATCTTGTGGCATTACATTTTAAATATGATTTTTGGCATATGACCGCCACGGCTGGCACGGATGTAGTAAAATCTGGACGTCAAATTTTCGATGAGTTTTCCAACATTTGTGGCCGTATATCGGCAATAACATGGCGAAAGTTGTCTTCCAAATGGACAAGCGTTTGTGGCTTATCCGCATATACCAATGACTTTACATAGCCCCACAGAAAGTAGTCTAGCGGTGTTAAATCACAAGATCTTGGAAGCCAATTCACAGGTCCAAAATTATGCGGTCACCAAACGTGTCTTTCAATAAATCTATTGTGGCACGACCTGTGTAACATGTTGTGCCGTCTCGTTGAAACCACATCTCCTGGACATCATGGTTAATCCATTTCTTCTTCACTTCGAATGCAGCAGTTTTCTTTGTTGACGTAGCCATTCAACCAGAAGTGCGCTTCATCGCTAAATAAAATTCGCTTATGAAAGTCGGGAACATCTCGACCCAGGCGTGAGTCTATTCCTGATGAATTGCCAAATCAAACTGAAAATAAATCACTTGACAGCTGTTAAATCAGTCGCCATCTTGAAGTTCTATACCTCTATACAAAACACCCTTTACATACACCCAATTCTGTTTTTACACGGTCTTTTTGTACACGGTTTTGATATAACACGGTTTGAAAATAAAAAACAAATTTTTTTTACCCGATTTTATTCCATTCAAAATCATTTGAGTTTAGATTTTATTTGTAAAATTTAAGTTTTGCGAAATATTTTATATAAAAAATTTAGAGCAATTCCCTTTTGTGCAAACAAGCAGTTTTACTTGTTAGAGCAATTGAAATGTGTTAATATTTTGTGAACTATCAATGCTTCGCTACAAGAAGACGACGAAAACTATAAATAAAAAACTACAATGTAAAGCCATTTCTTTCGAAAACAAAATTGAAATTTTAGATCGCCTTCGAAATGGAGAAGGCTCAACATTTCTTAGCAAAATGTTCGGCTTAAACAAAGCTACAGTAAGAACTATAAAAAAAATTAAAATTCAGTTAGACAATCGTTGATTTCTGAAACGAAACTATCTATTAAGTCTTCGTCATACACCAAAGATGCAAATAAATGGTGCAAAACCACATTACCTATATGATTTAGTAAAATAAACATAATTTCTTGTTTTTAAAAAAATTCTCATTTTTCACTAATTTTAATAGGTTTTAGAGATAAGGAACCAATCACCTCTTTTTGTATATGATCCATGTCTTTTCTTACACGGATTTTTCTGGAACCAATCTACCGCAATCTACCGTGTAAAAACAGAATTAGCTGTATATCATTTGTATAAGTCCTAGCTCCCATATAGCACATCCAACATTTGTCTGCCCCTGCTTCTAGGCCTTATGCTCGCCAGTGTTGGACATTCACATGAGATGTTTCCTCTAAGCATAGTCTGCAAATATTATCTTCTACGATTTTCATCTAGTCCAGAGGATATTTCAAATTTCCATGTCCTGTCACTATCAAAGTTATACAACATACGCAAGTAGTAGTAGGCAATGTGTTAAGGCACTTTTCTAGTCTTTCTGCCAAGGTGCTCTTTAAACAACATTCAGGCCTGTAAACATATGGTAGCCTTCCTTTACCTCTTCAGGTTTAAAGTGTCTACCCATTGCAGGACCCTTGCCCGCACTAGGTCTCTCCCCATTGTAACTCTACGAGCTCAGTTAAAAAGAAAAGCTGAATTTTGATTTTTTTTTTTATATTCGTACACATGCGTTGTTGCTGACAACTAAAAACATTAGTCACGTTTCTGTGTGTTCCTCGATTTTTGTATGTACCCAGCCCGTGAAAGTTCAAAAAAATTGAGATTTTCTTTTGAACAGACCCCGTAGGCTTCATTCTACAAAAATTCACAGCAGTTTCCATTTGTTGCCAGCTAGTCTGGTGCTTTACTTCCAGCTATGCTTATGTGCCCATAAATCCATATTACCGTTACTTTAAGCCCGCCAGTGCTTCCAAGCGAAACCCTTACTAAATTTCAATATACTGTGTGCCAGCCTAAATTTCCAATTTTGTTTTAATATAATGAATAGAAAATTTAAACATACATACATACTCGTACATATTTAAACGCTACAGGTAAAATTTGTTTGAATTATTGTCTAAAAAGAAAAAACAATATTTTAATCGGAAATATTTCACCAAAGTTTTCAAAATGTTTAATGAATTTTCTCTCAAGTCTTAAGTCATGTTGTGCAGCATTTTTGAAATTATTAAAACTTCAATACTTTTAAAGAATTTCTGAGTAAGAGATTATTGTTGCTACAGGTATACAAACAGCTAGTGTAACTGCAGTATTGACATCCTATCTAAAGCATTAACATTGTAACATTTTAAACGATTAAAATGACAGCAACAAAACAAAGTGTGTCATTCTCAGCTGCATTGACAATGGCAAAACAAAACTTTTTGTAAATACTTCAAAGAGGATAAAAAATAAAAACTGAAAACCAAAATTTAAAAAGAAACAAAGGAAAAAGACACTTGACACTGTATTGAACAATTTGTTAACAACTTTAATAGTGGAGCAAGTGTTGGAGTGTATAAAAATATAGTTTTTAAATAAAATAATTTTTATTTTTTCGCTGATTTTT